>PVJH01024918.1:0-32296 GCA_004026705.1 Nesogale talazaci | reverse complement strand
GATCTTGGGGTTAACAGCCCAACTTGTAACTCACTGTGCTACCAGCGCTCCATTCTGTATTTCTTAATATTCATTAATTTGAAATGATTGAAAAGCAAGATTAATTATTTAAAAAGAAAACTTCTCCTGTATAGATAGTCTCCAACTTAGGATGCATTGTAGTTATGTCACACCACACTTATGACCATCAGTTTATTTTCTAAATCTTTTCATAAGTAATATGCACTACCATGCAATGTTAAAATATACCTGTAAGCTTATGTGTGATGTTTTCAACCCTTAAAAGCAAAGTTTGGGTTTATAAAGCTCCTGATAATAAATAGCAGTCATAATGAAAACTTTTTTAAAATGAAGTATCTTAACTTGTGCTAGATATTACTTATAACAGAGTCCTTGAAATAGAACCACACTATAAATTGGAGATTACCTATTATAGTTGATTGCCTTAGAAAAATGTAGTAACCGTTTCAAGAAATTTTCTGTATAATAAACTCTCAGATGAGCAGAACACATTGGACAGTCCCCTAGATTTGCAGTGGGTTTGAACCCTGCATTGTATTGTGAGCAATATTTTTTTTGGGGGGTAATATTTCTTTACAGCACTGAACCTCGGTAAAATGGAGAAGTTCTTCAAGAGTCTGGGTTACTGAGTACTAAACAAAGTCTTTCTGCTTTGCAGGTTGCCATGGCTCTGTAGAAAAGAATTCCTCTGGGAGAATAACTCTGGGTGAACAGGCAGCTGCACTCGCAAATCCTCATGACCGAGTAGTGGCTTTAAGGAGAGTGACTGCGGCTGCTCAAGTGCTTCTGGCCAGAACCATGGTCATGAGAGCACTGTCTCTCCTCTCAGTCAGGTAAGATTGCCAAATGATGCTGAGCCAGCTTCTGAAGTGTATTATCCATGAATCTGGTAGTGTTTAGACTTTAGAAGGACAAGATAGGATTCTCAGAAATGTTGAAAATATACTGTCTGCATAAAAGAAGTTAGACATCATCATCCTTATCATTCATGCAGTTAATAGGAGAGGGGCAGTATAAAGTCTGTGAGGAAAATAGAAAATCCCTGAGATTTCCCCCCTCATACTTATTTCTTTTTAGGTAGTCATTAAAATGACTGCTTATTTTAATTTTGTGATCTGAAATAGGAAACTAAAGCCACTTAGACATAAAAGCTTAAGTTAGTTTTTCTGTACCCATAACCAGCTATTTTGCTGAATCAGCCTACAAAATCTGTGTCAGAGATTCTTGTCATGTTTATGTCGTGTGATATAAAAATCATAAAGGAACCAAGATTACCTAAAGCACGCACCCATATTTAAGAAATGACTAAGCAGTGACCTTTAATACCAAATCAGTAATGGCAGAAAGATTCTAAAGGAAAAGAATTCAGAATAAAATTTAGTTAGACCAGGGCTGAGCCCCGGTGGCGTACTGGTTGTGCGTGGGACTGTGGCCCACTGAGCTGGCGGTTCAAATCCAGGAGCAAGGCTGGGCCTCTAACTCCCACCAGTGATGCAAAAAAAAAAAAAAAAAAAAAAATTTTAGTTAGACCAAATAGTCTAGAAACTGGCCTATATAGATATAGTTACTTGCCTTTTGATAGCAGTTAACAGAACAGTGGGGTTGAGCAGCCTTAAGTAACCAGCACTGGGTCAGATGACCACCCATATGGGAGTGGCAAAAAGAGAACTGTGGTCCCAACTTCATATTATATGAAGGGTTTTCAGAAAGTTCATAGGATAATGGAATTTTCTGTGAACTTTTTGAACTACCATTTCCCCCCCCCCCCATTAACAAATAATTACAGGTGCATTCTAGACTCACATAGAAGAATATACTTACAACTTTGGGATGGACAAAGATTTTTGGTTTTTTTTGGGGGGGAGGGCATCACTGCTTTCCGGTGGTGGGAGTAGGAGGCCCAGCCCCACTGCTGGAATTGAACCTCCATCCCAGTGGGCCGCAGTCCCGTGCACAACCACTATGCCACCGGGGCTCAGCCCAGACAAAGATTTTTAAGTTACAAAAAATTCATAGACTAAACAACTTTTATTCATTCAAAGTCACTATAAAGAAAGTGGAAGGGGAAAAACAAAGAAGCTAGGATAGAAAATGTTAGCAATGTATATAACCAACAGGGTATGCAGCATATTCATATAAATTGATAAGAAAAAGACCCAAAGGGGGGGGGGGAGAGCAGGAAATGGGCAAAATACATTGTGAAGTGTTTCACAAAAGTGGATCCTCATATGACCAATAACATGAAAAGGTGATCAACCTCATTAGTCTTCAGAGAAATGAAATTCAAAACCATAGCAAAAAAGTACTAAACATCTACTGGATCTTAAAATTTAAAAGACAGAAAGGAATAAAAGGAAAGATCATAAGCAGAACAACTGAAATACTACTGCTAGTAAAAAAATAAATTACTTTGGAAAAGTGTTCTTTTGGAACAACTAAAACTGAACATCTGCTAATCCAGAAATTCTATCTGGACTTAGATTCAACAGAAAATGCTTGCATATGTGTACCAAAAAGCATTCATAAAAGTATGAATGGCAGGACTCTTCATTTTCATCTCAAACTGGAAACCACCCGATTATTAGCTGTTGAATGATTAACTAAACTGTCATAGATTTCATTTTTGCATCAATGAGAATGAATAGCATACTGATAGAATGTAATAGTGAGGCACTGATGTTTCAGTGGTCGAATTCTCACCTTCCACAATCCCAGGCCGTGCACCTTATAAGCAGTCACGAATCTGCTGTCAGTGATGCAGTGTATGATCGGAATAGGTTTCAGCAGAACGTCCAAGAAAAGGTACTTGGAAGAAAGGCCTGACAGCCTGAAACTCAGCCAGTGAACACATGGCTGAGAGCAGTTCAATCTACAGCTGGCCATGGGGATGGCATCAGGTCCCAGCATCTCATTCTGTTGTGTATAAGATTTCCATGGGTCAGGAGCCAACGTGACAACCAACAACCACAACAAATTGCAGAAACATGAATCACAAAGCTAGCCAAAACTCATTTGTGGCTAGAGATGAAAAGAGTATTTACCTTGGGAGGCATAATGGCCGAGAAGAGGGCCCTTTAGTGGACGTCTGGGCAGCTGGGTGGGCACGTTCTGGTTCTTGATCTGAAGGTGGTTACACAGATGTCTTGTTTGTGAAAATTCATGATTGATGAACCTTTCTGTATATTGTATTTTGGTAACTCAAGCTATGCTTCAAAGTATAACTGTTTCTAAAAGTGAAAAAAGTTTAGGAAGCAGTTTCCAGTTTCGGTAATCTTTTTGGCATTTTTGTAGGGTGTGTGTGACCTTTTCCTCGTGGGTTTTACTTTGGGCGGTATGTGAGGATCCAAGTGTTCTCCTTAGAAATCCACTTCCTTTCTCCTCTCAAGTACTTTTCCTTTCCTAACAGTGGCTCCAGTTGCAGTCTGGCTGCTGGTCTTGAGTCTCTGGGGCTAACAGACATCCGAACACTGGTGCGATTAATGTGTCTGGCTGCAGCAGGGAGAGCTGGCCTCTCCACCAGCCCCTCTGCCATGGCGAGCACCTCAGAACGTTCCCGAGGTGGGCACAGCAAGACCAACAAGCCCATCTCTTGTCTGGCCTATCTGAGCACGGCAGTGGGCTGCCTGGCATCTAACACCCCTAGTGCTGCAAAACTGCTTGTGCAGTTGTGTACACAGGTAAGCTCATCCTGAGACCTTGCTTATTTTCGACTGATTCTCAAAGAGCATCTTGAACTGAAATCATTTTCCTTTTATTGTAAAATTATATGTAAAAAGTAAACCTGTTTGTTCCAATTGCCTCTTCAGAACTTGATTTCTGCTGCAACAGGTGTAAATCTAACCACGGTTGATGACCCAATTCAACGAAAGTTTCTACCCAGCTTTCTTCGAGGAATTGCTGAAGAAAATAAGCTTGTGACCTCCCCCAACTTTGTTGTAACTCAGGCCCTTGTCGCATTACTAGCAGACAAAGGGGCCAAACTGAGACCTAACTATGATAAGTCAGAAGTTGAAAAGAAAGGTACGTTTCATATGATTTTAATGTATGGCTTTCTAATGAACTTGACTCATATTCTTTAAATTGATGTTTTTTCATTGCTGTATCTGATGAGCTGCATAGCATGTTTAGATCATATATGTTTAAGTTGTAAAAGAAGTACATGTGGGACTGAGCCCCGGTGGCGTAGTGGTTGTGCGCGGGACTGCGGCCCACTGGGATGGAGGTTCAATTTCAGCTCCACAGGAGCAAAGACTGGACCTCCTACTCCCACCACCAGAGGGCAGTGATGCCTAAAAAAAACTGAAAAAAAAAAGTACATGTGTACTTTTCAGTGTGTATGAAAACAAATGCTAGAAAATATGCTAACTTAGTCTCATTACAGATTATGAGTTGAATCATCAGATATTCATCCTATTTCATAGTTTTTCTTTAAAAAGCGTGGGAAGGGCTGAGCCCCGGTGGTGTAGTGGTTGTGCGCGGGACTGCGGCCCACTGGGATGGAGGTTAGACTCCAGCTCCATGGAGCAAAGGCTGGGCCTCCTACTCCCACCACCTGAGGGCAGTGATGCCTGAAAAAAAAAAGAAAAAAAAAAAGCTTAGGGAGGGTGTTATTTTTTTCATTTTCTTAAGATGATAGCACTTTGAAAGGGCTGCTTAATTACTGCTGCCTACCCTTCTCCATCATTTCACCTAGAGTGATCTTAGGAGCCAGTCAAGGACCTAGGTTAATGAATATAAAAACTGAAAATCACTTTTAAGCAGTAAAAAGTCAAACTTATATTCTTAAGGGCCTACAGCCTGTCTTGCCTTAAAATGATTGCTGCTGGTTTAGCCCCAGTGGCGCAGTGGTTGAGTGTGGGACTGAGTCCCACAGGGTTGACAGTTCAAATCCAGCAGCAGCTCTCCAGGAGCAAGGCTGGGCTTCCTACTCCCACCAGGGCAGTGATGCCACAAAAACAAAACAAAACAAAAAGATTGCTGCTGCCTTTATGGCAGGGGTCCTCAAACTTTTTAAACAGGGGACCAGTTCACTGTTCCTCAGATCATTGGAGGGGCCAGACTATAGTTAAAAAAAAAACAATGAAAAAATTCACTGCGGGCCCTGGATGAGTCAGCTGCTAAGCAGGACTGCAGTGGCGGCAAAAACACTCACCGGGCCAGATAAATGTCCTCATGTGGCCCATGGGCCATAGTTTGAGGACCTTTGCTTTATGGTGAATGGTGTAGATGAAACAGTGGTTCACAACCTGTGGATTGCGACCCCTTTGGGGCTTAAAATGACCCTTTCACAGGGGTCACCCAATTTATAACAGTAGCAAGATTATAGTTAAGAAGTAGCAATGAAAATAATTTTATGGTTGTTGGTCACCACAACATGAGGAACTGTTCTGAAGGTTCGAGGCATTAGGAAGGTTGAGAACCCCTGACTTAGAGCAAAGACTGTTGATGTGTATAAGAAGTGCGTTGTCAAAGAATTAGATTTATATAAGAATTTGATGTAAAATGCATGCTTTCTACTTTGAGTACATACTTTAGTGAATGATTGTGATTGTAGAAAATGTGGGTTAACCTATTTGGTTTGTTTACTACCACCAACCAGCCTCTCATCTGGGCATCATTTCATTGTTTTGTTTAAGCAGGTTTAATTGCCCAATTGTATGCCCATCCTTCCTATGATCCTTCTGCTGTAGGCCCTCTGGAGCTGGCTAATGCCCTGGCAGCCTGCTGCCTCTCCTCTAGGCTGTCCTCACAGCATAGGCAATGGGCTGCTCAACAGCTTGTGCGCACTCTAGCCGCTCACGACCGAGACAACCAAACGACTCCACAAACACTCGCTGACATGGGCGGAGATCTCCGAAAATGTTCCTTTATCAAGTTGGAGGCTCATCAGAACAGAGTATGTATTCTGACCCAGATGTGTTCATCATCTTGTGTTTGCTAAAGTGGTGCTTGTCTTTCTATCTCTTTGACTAAATTACCCAGATTTGCTGGTAATTACCAATTCTTCTCTCTATGTATGCTGGGTTAACCTAATAGTAAACAAATGAGAAAGTGAAATGGAAGATAAGAAAACCAAAGGAATAGCCTCACATAAGATGAAAGCTTATACATGTAAGAACAAAATTAGCCTCATTATTTTCATTTGGGTCCCTAAACAGTGCTGAGGGTAGTTTAGGAAATGAAGACTAACTCTGTTAACTTAAATGGTATTAAAATAATTTCTTAGCCTTTTTTATTTACTTTATAGAACAAGCAAATATACTATCGTATTCTAGCATATTGTTTCAGCCTGTTAATATTCTGATGGTGTTCAGCTAAGAGTTTGAGCTTAGTACTTTAAAACTATATTTCAAATAAATTATAAAGGGAATTCCAAACATGTGGGGAAAAGACCATTATCTTTTTTTGGGGGGGAAGGTGGGGCAGGGCATCACTGCCTCTGGTGGTTGTGGGCACTACCAAGCGCTGCTCCTGAGAGCTGCCACTGGGTTTGAACCACCAAGCCTGCAGGCCACAGTCCCGCACTCAACCACTTACACCACCAGGGCTCAGCCCAACACCATTATCTTTTAATTCCATTTTTTTCACCAACTTTTTGAAGTGTTCACCTCCCACCCTGCTCTGCCTATTAGACTTAATCATAGCAACTCGACAGGACAGGGTGGAACTAACCCTGCAAATTTCCTACACTGAGTCGTCATAGGATTAGAAAGCCTTATCTTTTTTTCATGGGGGTGGCTAGTAGTTTTGAACTGCTGACCTTGAAGTGAGCAGCATAAGCATAATTCACTGCACCAGAGTCTGAATCAATTCAATGGCAATGAATTGAATTTTGCTTTGTTTGCCGTGGGGGTGGGGGGCGATTGAATGAGTCCAAGGATATTGCATCATAAAGTAGTTTTCTCCCCCAACTTGATAGAATGTGGGAGTCTGATTTCATTATTAGAATAAAAGCATATTTAAATCTTGCTGAGTGCATCTTTTCAACTTTTCTAGGTAATGACATGTGTTTGGTGTAATAAAAAAGGTCTTCTTGCTACCAGTGGCAATGATGGAACCATCCGCGTGTGGAATGTCACCAAGAAACAATACTCATTGCAACAGACCTGTGTGTTCAACAGATTGTGAGTACCTATGCTGGCCCTGAATGTGCCTTATCTTGCTTGTGTCAAATCTCCATTGAATTTTAAAATTTTCTTTTAGAGTATTCTTACTTTATCTGTAATGTGCATTTTAGGGAATCATATTACTTCAAATTTTATTATTACTCAATATGTATTAGAGTCAAGTCAAGGTTTACTAGCAAATGATCAGTTATATAGCTAATTTTCCTTTGGTTTTCAAGAACTATATAGGGATTAAAGCAGTTATATTACTTTTGGTCATAATATAGCATTCCTTATAGATTTGTGGTCAGCTGTAAGAAATATTTTCCTCACCTCTTCCTGCAAATTAAGCAGACAGGACCCAATATACTTGAATGATGATTATGTGTAACCCATACAAAGTCAGAAAGCTTGTATTGGCATTTTAGATACTACAGTAAATGATGAAAAATGTAAGCATCACAGTTTTTTGTTGTTGTTGTTGTTTTTTCGCATCACTGCCCTGGTGGGAGTAGGAAGCCCAGCCTTGCTCCTGGAAAGCTGCTGCTGGATTTGAACCATCAACCCTGTGGGCCGCAGTCCTGCACACAACCACTGCGCCACCAGGGCTCAGCAGCATCACAGTTTTTACATTATGATAAGCATTGGCAAATGTGTGCTTGGCACATACTTATTACTAGCTAAACTTTTGACATTAAGCTTGTTACTATGTTCTCTGGTTTAAATGCACCCTGATTTCAGGGGTTGCGCTTAGCTTACTTTGGAGAGGGAGGGGTTAGAATTCCATGTGTATCTCTTCTATTCTAGGGAAGGAGATGCTGAGGAAAGCCTGGGCTCTCCCAGCGATCCAAGTTTCTCACCTGTCTCTTGGAGTATCAGTGGCAAATATCTAGCTGGGGCTTTGGAAAAGATGGTGAATATCTGGCAAGTTAATGGTAAGAGGAAAGTAATTTCTTGAAACCTGGGGGGTACTTAAAAATCTTAGTCTCCTGAGTTCAGTCACTTCTCTTTACCTTCAATTCAGACTTACTAGCTAGTCACAGCTGTGGAAATGAATGGGTAGTATGGTTTAGGTTAGAGATACTCAGGAATTTAAACTCATCAGTAGTTGTAAACTAAAACCTATTTTCATGTACTTCGTGTTCAGATCAAAGTTTGAGGAGAAGCAGTGGTCAGTGAATTTTAAGCCATGTGTCCTGAATTGTTCTAAATTAGTTTTTTTTCACAGATATAAACTTGTTGCAATTTTGTATACCACTCTGAAAAATGAAAAGAACATTTTTGTAGGACTTTTATTTGTTTAGCAGTAGCTAGCTTTAAGTATAGGTAAATTTCTCATTTTACTTTGGTTTTCAGCAGTTACTAGAAAAGGATTTACATGTTTGGCATTTATGCCCAAGTGCTTCCTTTATTCTCTTCCCTAGAAAGCTGCCACTTCTGTCCTATTAATTAACAGCTATATGTGGGGACTGACCCCATGATCAAAATGAAAGGACAAAAAGAGTGGGCAGTTTTCCTGTTATCAGGATTAAGAGAGCAGTGTGTTGACGTGGTCTTGGGGCTTGCAAACATCTAGCAGGCCCGGACATAACAGGGTGGGTGGTAACAATGAGTCAGTGGCTCAACCGTGGGCATTCCCTGAGCTCTCTCCAGGGGAGCAGTCAGGTTCAGAAGGGAGTTGGCTGCACTTTGGGTCAGACTGGCAATAGAAACTTACCATTCTTTGAGATAGATCGCCTCCAGGTGCATCGTGAGCAGAAGGCATCTTTTACAGGGGTGGGGGTTGCCAGTGGGGACCGTGTCAGTCTGGAGAATGTATATTGGGAATCATGTCTATCTCATAACTGTGGGAGTCTTCCCCCACCCGAGTTGGCTTTCCAAACCCTGTGATAGCGACTCTAGAGAACCTGACTGCTCACCTTTCCATCCAGCCCTCAGTATTCCATCGATAATGAAGTCCTACTCATTGATAGTTATGTGTAGCACATAAATGAAGGGTTTTGAGTTCTTGGTCTTAACAGTAGTCTTTATGAAATATGGGAACTGAATGAAGAACTCCTAGTTAACATGTTCTCTCCCTTTAGGAGGCAGAGGATTAGTAGATATTCAGCCTCATTGGGTATCTGCCCTGGCTTGGCCAGAAGAGAGCCCTACCGCAGCCTGGTCAGGAGAGTCTCCAGAGTTACTGTTGGTGGGACGAATGGACGGATCTCTAGGACTCATTGAAGTTGTTGATGTGTCTACCATGCACCGTAGAGAAATGGAGCATTGCTATAGAAAAGATGGTATGTGGCGAGCCTCATGTTGAGTTCAGAAACACCCCCATCAAATACTTACCTTTTTAGCATTTGAGTTTTACAATGCTGAGTGACTGTGACTTGGCTCTGTTTTCTAGATTATAGGAAGATGTGGCAGTCAGCCTTGGAAAGCATTTGGGGCAGTTCTGCTCTGTCCTTAGGTTACTCTGAGTTGAAATCAACTTCATGATAATGAGTTTGCTCTTGTATTTAGAATGGGGAGAAGAAAGGGAGGATCATTGAGTTTTCAATTAAAGGTGATTGAAAATTTTGGAAGCAGATCATGGTAATGTACAACATAGGATAGCAATGTCACTGGATTACAATGTAAAGAGCATTTAAATAGCAAATGTTTTGTTAAAATGTACTTTTACCACCTCCCAAAAATAGTATGTGGAATCACGATTATAAGCTTACATTTTGTCTAAAGGTGTTTGGAAACTTACAGTGATTGCAGTAGCATATGTTTGTTTCAAAGACCTTGTCTTCTAAGTTCTACAGGCAAATGCATCTCATTACTTTATTCTTTAAAAAAATTATTGTAGTGTCCGTCACTTGCATTGCTTGGTTCAGTGAAGACAGACCATTTGCAGTGGGATATTTTGATGGGAAATTGTTACTGGGATCAAAGGACCCACTTGAGAAAGGAGGCATTGTTCTGATTGATGCACATAAGGTAAAGCTACTGTGCCAAATGATTATTTTTTTCTCTACTATTTTGCTATTGACTAATTAAACACTAGTGTATCTTAATTCTAGTTTTGGGTTTGTTTGTTTTTAATTAAATACAATAGAGGTTGTCTGAGATATTTACAAGGCTATCTGGAAAAACAGCATAAATGCTTAAGACCTGGTGCTAAAAGGTGTCAAGCAAGATGAAACACAAATAAAATTAGGAGCACAATAATGACTCTCAAACACAAAATGCCCTGCAGCAGTGGTTCTCGAATGCCCTTCCTAATACCCACAACCCTTTAATACTGTTCCTCATGTTGTGGTGATCCCCACCCACCCCCCAACCATAAAATCATTTTCATTGCTACTTCATTGCTATAGTTTTGCTAGTGTTATGAATCGGGGGACCCCTATGAAAGGGTTGTTCAATCCCCAAAGGGGTCATGACCCACAGGTTGAGAACCGCTGCCCTAAAGTCTCATAAGTATTTGCTGTTTCCACTAGTGGAGGGATGCTTTTGCTTGAGTTTTGGGGATTTTTGTTTGTTTACTTTGCAGTGGTTATCAATCAATAAAAATAACACTTAACAAAATGAATACGTGTTAATGAAAGATAAATATATCTTAGCTGAATCAGATTTTCATAATTCCTTCATTCAATAACATTGATTCAGCTTGACTACTTGACTACAAGTATTTATAATGCAGGCTATGAAAGGGTAATTGTTCTGATGACAAGGAGTGATATGGCAGTATTTGATTTGCATAAAGTTGATTTCAAAATTATTGAGTGGTGGGAAATTACTTCAGTCAATGTTTTTTATTTATTAGAGGCACAGTGAAAGAAGTGTTATTCTCACTTTTATTCTTCCCCTTACTGTTTTAAGGATGCTCTTGTTAGCATGAAGTGGGACCCAACAGGTCATATTCTCATGACATGTGCCAAAGAAGAAAATGTGAAACTCTGGGGATCTGTTTCAGGATGCTGGCGCTGCCTACATTCCCTCTGTCACCCATCTATTGTAAATGGCATTGCGTGGTGCAGCCTCCCAGGGAAAGGATCCAAGTTGCAGTTACTGATGGCTACGTATGTTGTAAATCTGTGTGTATGTGTATGTTTGTGACTTCGTTTTTTATATTAAAATAGATCGTTACCTTGAATATGACTTTTTGATAGTCTTGACCCGCTTATTGCCCATTTCTTTTTTTTTTTTTTCCTGCATCACTGCCCTGGTGGGAGTAGGAAGCCCAGCCTTGCTCCTGGAGAGCTGTTGCTGAATTTGAACCAGTCAACCCAACCCTGTGGGTTGCAGTCCCGCAAACAACCACTGCGCCCACCAGGGCTCAGCTCATTTATTTTTCTTAAAATGTGTAATACCATAAGACCATCTCAAAGAAAAAAAGAACAACTTTCTGGTGTTAAACTTGACATGGTATCATCAGGATAGTGGCCCCAATTGAATTTCTTGTCAAAGATTATAGCACACGTACAATAAATAAATTGTAATTTTTTTTAAATAATAATAAATAAAATTGCAAAAGTAACTTTGTAGTATTACCAGTACTTAAATGTTTTACATTTGAAAATATTTTTGTTTGGTTTGGTACATTGGTATGTTTTAGCTTTGCATAATTTATTATGTATATATGATTTCATATATACAGAGTACACTATATATATGAATTTTTATATATGTATATATTACACAAACACACTTTTTTTCTTTTAAGTGGCTGCCAGAGTGGTTTAGTGTGTGTTTGGCGAATTCCACAAGATATCACACAAACCAGTGTGGCTAGTTCAGAAGGATGGTGGGACCATGAACCAAATTGCCAGGTAAGTGTTCTTGTGTTTTTGAGAGCATTGAAACTTTGTATAGTATACGTCATCAAAGGAAGCCATCTCTTAATTACTGAGATAATCACTACTGTATTCTGAAAGACTTGGTAGGGAAATGTGAGTATTTGTTAAGTTTTGTGAACTCTGATAGCCTGATTTTTTTTCTCCACTTTATGTCATGGACATCCCATTTCTAGTTACTGTGAGAGATATTATAAATACTGATTGGTTATTATCTTAGACAGAGATTGCCAATTCAGATGCTTACAAGGCAATCTAGCAAAGTAAATACCTGAAACCAGGTGTTAGAAAGTAAAACAGAAGAATACATGTGTCGTATAAAGGACATGGCTGTCCCACAGTTGATAGTCACCTTTCAGATGTGTGAGACCATGTTGTCACTGGAAAATCTGATTCTTTTTTTCTTTTTTAAAGAAGAACTAGAGGCTGAGCCCTGGTGGCTTAGTGGTAGTTTGCAGGACTGCGGCCCACAGGGTTGACAGTTCAAATCCAGCAGCAAGGCTGGGCTTGCTACTCCCACCAGGGCAGTGATGCCACAAAAACAAACAAACAAAAAACAAAAAAAAATAAAGAAGAACTAGAAATCTAGGGGTTTAAGTAAAAGCTCTCAATATTAAACATTGGCAACTGACTTAAAATTATTTGGAATATTGAGCAGCCACTCAAACCACACCTCTGAACTGTCAGTTTGCAACCTATGGTACTGTCCCTTTTGTCTGTGCTACAGACAAAGTTACCTAACTTTGGAAGAAATGCACTTTAAGTCTTTGGGTGAATGAATGTATCCGTTTTTGTGCTCTATCATAACAAGAAGAAAGGTAGAGATTGAGAGTAGGGAGGGGGCAGGTAGAAAGTCACAAATGCATAACAGAAGTGGAGGGAGGATGACTCAGATAAATCAGATTTGCTTCTTGTGATAGAAAGTAGCCTTTTATGGTCCCCCCCCCCAAAAAAAAAAAAAGAAAGAAAGAAAGAAAGAAAGTAGCCTTTTGAACAGAACTTACCTCTTCTGCTGTAAACATGCAGAGCAAATGTGATTAGTTACTGGGACAGGCAGAATCTTAAGCCAACAAAATGAGAAACTCATTGTGTAGAGTCAGCATATGCAATTCACAACTATCAGGAGGTAAGAACAAAGATTTCCCACTCTTTCTGGCAACTTGTTGTACTCTGGTGGCTTGCATGTTGCTATGATGCTGGGAGCTATGCCATGGGTATTTCAAGTTTTACCAGCAGGGTCACTCTTAGGAGGCAGATTTCAGCAGAGGTTCTATACTAAAATAGGCTGCTAAGAAGGACCTACTGGTCTTCTTCGACATAAAATTGGCCAATGGAAACTGGATGGATAGCAGCAGGACGTTGTCAGATAGGGTGCCAGAAATGAGCTGTCTCTAGCTAGAAGGCACTCAGAAGACGTTGGGAACTAGAGCTGCCCCCTTCCAGTAATCAACCTAGTGATATGGACAGAGTAAGTCTCTCAGGACCTTCATTTGCCAGTGTAACATGACTCCAAATGTGAAGAAACTATTGCAAATATCCATTAATAATTGGGACCAAGTATGAATCTAGGAAAATTGGAAACCACCAATAATGAAACTGAACACATAATGATCAGTATAGTAGGCATTGGTAGACTGGCATTAGCCATTTTGAACTTGGGGAAAGAATTGAAATTTTGAAAGATTTTATAGGAAAAATATTGAATGATGTAGGAATCATCAAGAACAGATGGAAAGAGTGCGCAGAGTCACTGTACCAAAAAGAACTAGTTGCTAGTCCACCAATTAAGAAGTTAGCATATGAGCAAGACCCAGTGGTGCTGAAAGAAGATCAAACTGCACTGAATGCATTAAGATTGGGGGAAAATTTACTCACAATCTGCTTTGGTAATGCAGATAATACTACCTAAAATGTGAAAGGGAAGAGAACATTAAACACTTACTGATTACACCTCAACATAAAACAAAAATCCTCACAATAGTCAACATCATGATAAATGGAGAAAAAAGTTGAAGTTGCCAAGGACTTCATTGGATCATCAAATCAATATCCATAGAATTATCAGTCAAGAACCTAAATGACAGTACTGCATTGGACAAGTCTTCTGCAAAATACCACTTTAAGGTGTTAATTTTTTTTAAAAAATGCTACTTTAAAGTGTGCCTGATATCGCTGCCCCGTGTCGCTCTCCACTCCCACCCCCACCCCCCGCTCCCAACAGAACAAAACAAAACATACTGCTAGTGAGTTGATTCTGACTTATAGCAGATCTATATAGTTTCATGTCATTCTACAGGAAGCAGATAGTCTCAACTTTCTCCTGGGAGTGGCTCCGTTTGAACCACTGGCCTAATGGTTAGCAATCCAACACTGCCTGACAGAACCACCAGGGATCTATGAATTGACAGAACACCTGACCCAAGCTATGATATTTTCAGTTGCCTCATAGTCCCTGGAACACAGTGAAAAGGGAGATTGGTAGGTCATTGAGGCATTTTCACTATGGTGTTGATGAAGAGTACGGATTATACCAGGGACCCCCAGAAGAACCAACAAAACTGTCTTGGAAGAAGTACCCCGTGAATGCCCCTTAGAAGCGAGGCGAGTGAGACATTGTCTCCTATATTTCCAACATGTCATCAGGAGGGACCGGTCCTTGAAAAAGAACATCATGCTTGGTAAGGGAGAAGGTCAGAGAAAAGTCAGACTCAGCAACACCAGTGATGGCAGCAGTGGGCTCAAGCAGCAGTCACTGTGAGGATGGCACAGAGCTGAACGTTGTTTCATTGTGTGTACCTCCGGCCAGAATTGACTCAGAAGCACTTAGCAACAAAAATTACTCCAAGTTCAAAATTAAAACACTGATGAAAAAGTGAAAGTCAAAAATTAGAAAATAGTCATTTCTGTCAGACTTAAGAGTAGAAAAGTAGCTTGAAGGTGTATCAAAAAAAGATATGAGAAAGACCAAATTGATTTTTTGGGGGGTCTGTTTAGTCAAGCTAACCATTATGAAGAAAGTTACTCTTTCCTCAGAGAATCATCAATGACTTAGAAAATTTCCAAGAATGAATTGTAAATCTTGAGCCTATTTGATATATTTTGCATTAATTTCAATAAAAGCTCTAATAGTGAAAAATAATTACAGGATGGATTTAGAAAATCAACAGGAGCCAATTGTGTTTATCAGCTGCGAGGACACATCACCCCTGTCCGAACTGTTGCCTTTAGTTCTGATGGCTTAGCCCTGGTGTCTGGTGGACTCGGCGGGCTCATGAACATATGGTCTTTAAGGGTAAGAACGTGGATTTAATTTTTATCAAGAATTTTTTCAATAGTAACTTAAATACATACTGAAAATTAACCTAACTCAACCCAGGATATATTTTATGTAACACGATTAATAAAGTCTTTAATACTGAAGAAGCTCTTGTCAGAAACCTCTGTCCTTTTAAATGTTCCTTATTGATGATAAATATTTTTAATGTTATCTTGACTCTAAAATTGAAATAGTAACCACACAATTGAATAGACGAAGGGTGGATTTTAGAAGGTAGTGCTTTTTAAATTAAAAAAATACATGTTTTGGAAGTACAGATTTAAAACCTAAGTGATGTCTGAAGTGGAGTAATGCATACTGCTCCCCACATCTCATTTTAGGACGGCTCTGTCCTGCAGACTGTTGTGATAGGCTCCGGGGCTATTCAGACCACAGTATGGATTCCAGAAGTGGGGGTAGCTGCTTGCTCAAATAGATCAAAGGTAATATTGCAATTGTCTTCAAGCACAGGGTCAAAACCTATCAAGAATGTAATAAATCATTGTCTAAGTACCTTATTTTTCCAGAGGAGAATATTGATATCCAGAGGGAGGGAATATGACTTTTCCTACTATGCTTAAAAATTTTTTGTGATAGTAATTATTGAATGCTTTCATCACCATTGAAAGCCCTAAAGTGGACTTTGATCTTGCCATGAGTTTTAAGATAGCATAAAACTATCTTACGAAAGAATTTTTTCTGAGCTGAGCCCCGGTGGCATAGGTGGTTGAGTGCAGGACTGCGGCCCTTGGGCTTGGTGGTTCACATCCAGCGGCGGCTCTCAGGAGCGGCACTGGGTGGCTCCCACGACCACCAAAGGGCAGTGAGGCCCACAAAAACAAAACAAACCAAAAAAAAATTTTTTTTAAAGAATTTTTTCTAAAACTAGCCAAAGACAACTAAATCAATTATAAAAGATTAAATTGAGTTTCAAATTTAATATTCTGGTTAAAAACAAAACAAAAAAAATTTATTCCCTGCTTTGAAGTAATTCTATGTTTTGGCATCATTCCCTGCAATATTGCTTCTTGTAACCTTAAAGTTTAAAGCTGATGTGCTCCTTTGGTTTACATCTATTTGGTTAAATGGTATTAAAAGTAGAGCTGTAAACTTATATGAATAGTTCTACTGGCCATAAATGGTGGCATCATCTTTTAGCCACTGTTTTTTGAGGGGGGGGAGACATCACTGCCCTCTGGTGGTGGGAGTAGGAGGCCCAGCCTTTGCTCCTGTGGAGCTGCTGCTGGAATTGAACCTCCATCCCAGTGGGCCGCAGTCCCGCGCACAACCACTACACCATGGGGGCTCAGCCCTCTTTTAGCCACTTATAGTGTCTTGTGTATAATAAACCACAGAGCCAGAGGTGGAAATACTGCTTCATTTAAAGATGTGTCACCCAGTAGACAGAGAACTACTACTTCTAGTATAGAGGTTGGCAAATTTCTGAGACACAAGAGCCAAGCCTGCCCTGCACAATTATTTGAGAGCCATAACTATATTTTTACAAACAAATGAAAACACTATTGTGTGATTAATGTTCTTTAAATTTTTCACTTTTTACTTCAAAGTCAAGTGTATGTACTCAAAGTCACATTTGGCTATATGACTTGAAGATTAGAATTGCTGTGATCTCCGTTTTTTGAAATGTGCTAGAGATTCCGTGTCCTATCAAACAAACAAAAACCCACTGCTCTTGAGTTAATTCCAACATAGAGCGACCCTATCATACAGAGTAGAAGTACTGTGTAGGGTTTCCAAGACTCAAGCCTTTCTAGGCGCAGAATGCCTCATGCTATGAAAAAACAAGTGAGCTTGAACCAACAATCGGGCAGTTGACAGCACAACTTGTAACTCATCTGACTCCTCGTCCTACAAGCCTCTTGAGCTAGTTATAGAATTGACATTGTCTCTTTAGATGAGCTAGCCCCAGGAACTTTATATATTTTATGGTTATCTCTTATTTTCTCATTTTAGACAAAATTTAGGATGTTTTAAACTTCATTAACATTAAAGTAAATATATAGGATAGAATGTCAAAAAAGCAAAAATATTTCTTGCAATTAAATATCTCTTAATCTAAACAAGCATACCATTTGGCATGATTTATTTTCAACTAGGACGTTTTGGTGGTGAATTGTACAGCGGAGTGGGCTGCTGCTAATCACGTCTTGGCAACCTGTAGGACAGCACTGAAACAGCAGGGTATTCTGGGATTAAACATGGCTCCCTGCATGAGAGCCTTTCTAGAGCGGCTACCCATGATGCTTCAGGAGCAGTATGCCTATGAAAAGGTAACTCATTATACTCACACCTGGAAAGCCTTAGGTGCCTGCTCTCTGAGGATTTGAATTATAGTATTAATGATGATTGATGTTATTCCTTGAGAGCATAAGATTTGAGGAAAAGTCATGACTTACAAAGGTAAGTTATGTGTCACAGTTCAGTAATTCTAAGCCTATTTTCACGGGAGCAAAATAAGAAAGCCCCACTCTTAAACAACTTACAATGCTGTGGTCTCCAAGAAGAAGGCCTTCCTTTTTTCTGACCTATATGTCTTTTATGGAGTGTGGCTATGCACTGTTCTTGCTAGCGAACTTCAGGTCAGCCCTGACCCGGAGCAACTCTGTGTGCAGCAGAGCAAAACCTGGGCCACTGCCCAGTCCTGCGCCAACGCTCACAAGTGTTCTTTCCTTTCAGCTCATTGTTGCAGCCCCTGTGTCAGGCCACCCTGACAAGAAGCTGCCTCTTTTCCACTGCTTCTTTGCTTACCCAAGCATGATGTCCTTCTTCAGGCACCGGTCTCTCCTGACATGTCCAAAGTACATGAGACAAAGTCTCACCATCCTTGCTGCTAAGGAACACTCTGGCTTGACTTCTTCCGAGACAAATTTGTTTGTTCTTTGTTTGGGGGCAACACTGCCCTCTGGTGGTCGTGGGAGCTACCCAGCCTTGCTGCTTCTGAGAGCTGCCACTGGATTTGAACCGCCAAGCCCTCACGGGCCGCAGTCCCAGACTCAACCACTTATACCACCGGGGCCCAGCCCGAATTTGTTTGTTCTTTTAGTAGTCCATGATACTGTCTATATTCTTCTCCAGCACCATAATTCAAATGCATTGATGATTCTTTGGTCTTCCTTATCAAATGCCCAACTAGCACATACCTGTGAGGCAATTGAAAATGCCATGGCTGGAATTACCCATAGGTTGTTATGGTATGTGCAGTCAAATGCCTTTGCGGGGTCAAAAAAACAAGTAGACATCTTTCTGGTATTCTCTGCTTTTAGCCAAGATCCATATGACATCAGAAATGATCTCCCTTGGATTCGAGTAGAGTAGTATTTGAGTATCTTTTCCAGTAAATACTGTGGACAGCCAAGGGTGAGCTAGCTGTCCTGCTTGCCCATGGTCAGGTCGATTCAGACGGCCATCCCTGCTTTACAGAGTCCCACTGCTACAGAGGGCTTCCGTGACGGCCATCTTTTTTATCTAAATCATTTTATTGGGTGCTCTTAGCACAATCCATACATATAGCCATGTGTCACACACATCTGCACATACGTTTCCATCATCCTTTTCAAAACATTTTCTTTCTACTTCAGCCATTGGTATCAGCTCATTTTTACCCTCCCCCACCCACCCTCCCTCATTATCCCTTGCTAATTTATTTAATTTTTTCCTGCAATCCTTATAAAAGCATTATATACCAAGTTTTTTTCCCCTAGCACCAAAGGTGGATTTGAACTGCCAGACTTCATTTGGAATGGAGAATTATGGGATTTGGTGGCCAATCTGTTTTCTAGCCTCAGTAGTCTAAAAGTGTGCTATTCCTATGTAGAATTTTTTCTTAATGGTATCTCACAGTTATTAGAAAAAAAAACCCACGAAAACGTTGTATTAGGAGCTCTTAGATAGCATAACATCCCATTTAGTCATATCAAGCAATAGTATACAATTGTCACCACAATCAGTTTCAAAACATTTTCTTTCTTCTTGAACTCCTTGATATCAGCCTCCCTTTCTTTGTTCCCTCTCTCCCACCGTACCCCCCAGAAACCTTGATTTATTTTTCTCTATGTCTTGCACAATGTTACTTATCCATTCACATACAATTCTGTTTTTTAATCCCTACACAGAATTTTTGTGTTTTCTGCTCTTTGTGCCTTTTGTTGCACTGTTAATATGAGGAGGCTTCATGAGAAAATTCTATTCTTTTTTTTTTTAAATCATTTTATTGGAGAAAAATTCTCATAATCCATCTTTTCCATGAACTCTTTGAAGCCCCCCATATGATAGTCACAAGTTAATTTCACAGACTCATTCGCTCGGGTTTTCTTCTCTGAATCGCTCAGCCTCTGAGTTGTTTTCCAAACATTTGGGAGTGCCAACAAAGAATTGCCTTGATAACGATAGAGTTCTCTTGCGTTAAGGAGAAAATCCGAGAATGTGAGTAAGTCTCTATTTGCCTGGTTTCTTTTTCTTTCTTTGTTTTTTAATGGGAAACAATTATAATGAAAATGTACTATGTGTAATGTGACATCCTGGATTAGGCACTCAGAGAAAACTCAGTTGAAAAACTGGGGAATTCCAAAACAAGTCTATGGTTTAGTCAATATTCTTGTTAATTTCTTCTTTTTGAGAAATGTACGGATGTGAACATGAGAGAAGGCTGGGTAAATGGAAAGTATTTTAAATGAATGCTTTTACAAAGCATGCACTGTCATAGACATTCGGAATGCAGCAGGCAAATTTAGAATGTTTGGTGCAGCTCTTTCTCATTACTCCGTTGTATTTCCCTTCAGCCGCACGTGGTCTGTGGTGACCAGCTTGTTCACAGTCCCTACATGCAGTGCCTGGCTTCCCTTGCTGTGGGACTTCATCTGGATCAGCCCTTGTGTAACCCTCCAGTGCCCCCGCACCATCAGCACTGCCTCCCTGATCCCGCTTCCTGGAATCCAAATGAGTGGGCCTGGTTAGAGTGTTTCTCCACCACCATCAAAGCTGCCGAGGCCCTGACAAATGGTGCACAGTTTCCGGAATCTTTTACCGTTCCTGACCTAGAGCCTGTTCCAGAGGATGAGCTTGTCTTCCTAATGGTAAATGTAATAAGAACACCTGTGGTTTACACTGCTATGGGCTTATTTAGTAGACCCCAGGAAGTACTTGCTAACTTAATTTGTTAGAAGTACAGCATTTAAACAATTAGAAAATATTTTTATTTCCAGATCATCACGTTCAATCTGATAATTGGCCTCTATGTTGCCAGGGATTGATATGCTGTAACCCAAGTAGCTTTTGTAAAATGTTTTGGTTCTCAGTAACAGGGCCTCATATTTTTCTCCTTTCTATTCTTCACAGGTGCCTTGTTTAGTGCCTTATTGCTGTCTATTTTATCATCTTTTCCTGGTCACCTAGTGGGGCTTAAGCCACATACATTCCCTCTTTTTTTTGTTTTGTTTTGTTTTTGTTTTTGTTTTTGGGGAGGGGCGGCGCATCACTGCCCTCAGGTGGTGGGGGTAGGAGGCCCAGCCTTTGCTCCATGGAGCTAGAATCGAACTTCCATCCCAGTGGGCCGCAGTCCCGCGCACAACCACTACGCCACCGGGGCTCAGCCCCACATAAATTCTAAATTACTTGGCACATCAATCATGTCTTTGATCAGCACCAAAGAAGAATACGTATGGAAGAGCATGTCACCCCCCATTCTTCCCAAGAGTTTTGAGTGCCTGCTTATAGACACTGATGTCGATGAAATGCTTACCAACATTCCGCCTCACAGTCCCTCTACCCATATAAGGGGCTGCAAAGAGTTTGTGGAAAATTCCACTTTTCCACAAGCTTCATGAAGCCCTCATATATATATATATATATATATATATATACACACACACACACACACTTTTGAATATGTAATTATAAATACAATATAAAACAAAAGACAGACCTTGAAAGAAGGAAATTATTCCTTCTTAAAAATTTTTTAAAGATTTTTTTAAGATAAAAATTTTTAAGATTATTTAAGATAAAATATTTTAATCCAGATGAACCCTTCTGAACCCATTTGGTCCAACTCTTATTTTGTATGAGGAAACTAATGTCCATAAAGCTGTGAAGTGACTTTCTCACAGCCTTTCAGCAAGCTCAGGGAAGCCATGGCTTCTCCTACATGTGCCTCTGCACCTGAGGATGTACCGCATGACTGATTTCATTTTAATCACCAGTTCTATATTGATCATAATAATCACAGTCTTTATAATAAAGAGAAATAATAACAGTGCAAGAAACCACATTTATCAAGATTATAAAGCTGTTCTTACTTTCTGGTAATCTTACCAGACTCTCTTGGGGGCAAGAAGACTTAGTTGTCAGTTGAGAACAGAAAAAATTTTGACTGCAGGATTGACCGTGCTGTGTGTCCTCCCACAGGATAACAGTAAATGGATCAATGGCATGGATGAACAGATTATGTCTTGGGCAACTTCAAGACCTGAGGTCAGTAAAGATGAAAACCAGTCTATGGTGGCTCTTAGGAAATCTTATGCTTTGATACATTCTGACACTCACTACATGCTTGTTTGAATAAGGATTTGAAGCTAATAGAGAGATGATTGTGGTTTTCTAGGACTGGCACCTCGGAGGTAAATGTGATGTCTACCTGTGGGGTGCTGGCAGGCATGGGCAGCTGGCAGAAGCTGGAAGGAATGTATTGGTACCTGCAGCAGCTCCCTCGTTCTCACAGGCTCAGCAGGTGAGTAAAGAAAAGGAAAGAAACCTTTGAGAACTGGACATTTTAATTCCCTCACGCTCAGTGACTTGCTGTGGGACAAAATGTAGCCTTTCTTAGTCTATGATGAGGACTCATTAAGACAGGATGGCTTCCAATACGTTTCATAGGGCTTAAGAAAGGCATACACAAGCATCTAAATCTAGCTGCCTTTGAGTATATGGATCGATATGAGGCATCAGGTCTGCCTAGCACATATTTCTAGAAGTTTAAGATGGTCATGTAGTGATTCATTCTTTGAAGCCATACATTTCACAATTTCTGATATGACTCCCTCCCCAAACACACATTTGAATTCATGTTGTACTCTTCTTTCTAAACCGCTCTTGAAGTTGCTTCTTTCTCTTTTCTTTCACAACCTCAGTAAGTACAAGACCGCACACCTTTTCTGAGCACCCCCACAGCTTCTGCTTCTCAGTGGCGTCCAGCCCCACCTTTAACATGTCCCCATCACATTTTGATCTTCTTTTATCTACTTTGTCATTAATGATATTTTTTTGAACTCTACACAAGTGGCTGAAATCCTTGTATTTAGTGTGGTTCTAAATTATCTTAAATGATCAGGTGAGCCTTACATATCTCTTGCTTAAGTAAACAGTTTTATAATCATTAAGGTCTTATTAGAATCCCATAGGTATTTTAGTTCTCCTATAGAGAACGGATAAAATAACTAATAAAGGTAACCTCAATTATTGCTTGGATCATTTCAATTTTTTGGCTATAAAAATATATGATACCTTCAATAAGATTTATATTTTTTAAAAAAAAGGAGGGGGAAAGAGGAGCTCATACCAAGGATTCAAGTAGAAAATATTTGGAAATGAAGATGGCAACATGTGTACAAATATGCTTGATACAAACGATGTATGGAATGTTATAAGAACTGTTAAGAGCCAGCAATAAAATTATTAAAATAGAAAAAAGAGTATATGATAAAACATATATCATATTTAATTGTGTGTTTTTATTCCAGGTCATATGTGGTCAGAATTGTACCTTTGTCATCCAAGCCAATGGTACAGTGTTGGCTTGTGGGGAAGGAAGTTACGGCAGATTAGGACAAGGGAACTCGGATGATCTTCATGTGCTGACAGTTATTTCAGCATTACAAGGTAACATCTTCAGGTTCAAAGGAGTCGGGATGACGGCCCCGCTTCAGAAGTGCTTGCTCATGTTGGAACTTACACCTTTGCTAGAGAAAATCAAACAGGATTTTTACTTATATTTGAATCTCCTCAACAGTCTAAACTATGATGTAGTATAGGCATGTATACAGCCTAAATTTATTTTAGTGGTTTTTACTATGTTCCTTTATAAGGTGTTTGTCATGGCAATGCTACAATATCATATAAATAACTATTTTTAAGATTTCCTGTGTTAATCCGGGTTGGCTAGAGAAACAAATCCAGAGAACTTAGGTATAAATAAGGACTTTATGTCAAAGAGAACATCCCAGTCCAGTCACATCAAGTCTATAAGTCCAGTGCTAGTCCATGAATCCCTCTTTAGCAGTACATGCAGTGATGCAAAACGCGGGAAGATCACAGGCCAGTGGTTGCAAAGTCTTGTGGGTCCAGTGGCTGTGGAAGCATCTCCAGGGCCCTCACAGATCTCAGCATGCTTCCTGTGGCTTGTCAACAGGAAGGTGAAAGCAGAAAGAGAGGAAGGCCTGCCTCCAGAGAGCCATTTATCTCAGTTGCCCTGTAATCGAGCTGCAATTTGATTGACAGGCTAAATTCCACAGGAACCATGCTGACACCAAAAAAACTAACTAACACATTCTTCAAAACTGGGAAACTGTAATTAAGCAACTATTAATGCAAAAAAAAAAAAATCGGGCTGAGCCCCGATGGCGTAGTGGTTGTGCGCGGGACTGCGACCCACTGGGACAGAGGTTCAATTCCTGCAGTGGGGCTGGGCCTCCTACTCCCACCACTGGAAAGCAGTGATGCCAAAAAAAAACACACAAAAACCTATTAATGGCAGTAGCATCATATATATGTTTCATTAAAGTTATTTATATAGAAATATATAAGCATACTGAAGACTTTGAAGGGCATCGCAGTTAAGAGTTCTCTGGGACTTAGACAAAGAACACCTCTAGAGGAACCACTGCAGGAACCTCACTGGTTCCTTAAATGAGAACTCCTATTGGGCAAAGAGGGTTTTTAAAGTGAGGCTACAAGTGACAATGACTTCCTGGAGCTAAAGTTGTGACGAGCACAGGAGTAAGGATGGGGGCCAAGATGGGGTTCCTGTGCACTTCCACTACAACTAGACCCTTGCACAAGTTGTCTGATCTTTTTGTGGCTCCGTTTCCAGCATTGTGAAAGTGGTAGATACTGATAGCAGTAACTACCTGTTGGCTTCTTTGTAAAAATACAAAATGAGGTGGCCCATGGGAAGTTTTTTATAGGAGTGCCCAGGAGCAAGGGGCTGAGCCCCGATGGCGTAAGTGGCTGAGTGCGGAACTGCAGCCTGCGGGCTTGGCAGTTCAAATCTAGCGACAGCTCTCAGGAGTGGCACTGGGTAGCGCCCACGACCACCAGAGACAGTGATGCCCACAAAAAAAAAAAAATTTACAGTTTGGGGCTGAGCCCTGGGGGCATAGTGGTTGTGCGCGGGACTGCGGCCCACTGGGACGGAGGTTCAATTCCAGCAGTGGGGCTGGGCCTTCTACTCCCACCACCAGAGAGCAATGATGCCCCCCAAAAAAAAAAAAAAAAAAAAGGAGTGCCCAGGAGCATATTCTTGGAGAACTTTAACTACCACTACCATCCTCCTAATCTGCTCGTTTATAGCTATACATTTCTTTCTTTCTTTCTATACATTTATTTCAATGGAAAGACTTTTTTTCTTTTGTGTTAGGTACTGTTTTGATTCTGTAGGCGCTCTGAGAAGGGGATTTTCATAGTCTGTAACCTCTGTTGGGTTTCTGCTCTGTTTCAGGCTTTGTCGTGACCCAGCTGGTGACCTCTTGTGGTTCTGATGGACACTCAATGGCCCTGACTGAAAGTGGAGAGGTCTTTAGCTGGGGAGATGGTGACTATGGAAAACTCGGCCATGGGAACAGTGACAGGCAACGACGACCCAGGCAGATCGAGGCCTTACAAGGAGAAGAAGTGGTCCAGGTCAGACGGGACATGGATAGGTTTGCCTTGTAGTATAAATAAGTGCCTTAGTTGTTAAATACCAAAATCGAATTCTTAGCATCCCAATAGGGTACAGTAGACTTAACCACGTTGGATTTCTGAAGATGTACATTTTATAGGTTGCATTTTCTTCCTCCCAAGGAATGGCTAGTGACCTTGATAGTCCTCCTTCCAGTTGGCAGGCCAGCCCTTAGCCTGTTGCACTACCAGGGCTTCTTAATTGGTGGATGGGTTCTTAAATTTAGAAAAGGAAAATAATAAAGTCTGTAAAGCCATTATATAAGAGAATGACTTTATTTACTTTTGAGAACAACTTTGTTGGTTCATATTCATTCTTGAACTTTTCAGAAGTTTGAATAGGCTTTAGTGTTAGAATTGACTCCTTTCCTGAGCCAGCTGGTTGACCCAGGTTGGGGTGCTGCAGGCCCCTGGAAGAAACACTGTGGTTCTTGCTTGTGGATCAATAGGAGACTTTGTTTTCAGTCTCTCATTATTATTTACAAACTGTACATTCATGGGAATTTTCCAGAAACTACTAGTGATCTAAAATCATATTGCAAAATTGTATAGGGCTTCAACATTATAGATTATTTAGTTCCTAACCCATATTTTATTTAGTTGGGTCAGCTATACACAGCTGGACAGTAGCAGCAGTTCTTCCAAGGTAATGCTGTTTAGATTAGACTTCCCCTGAGAGGGCCACTTGAGCAGGTACAGTTTATTGAGTTGTGACTAATGAGTTTATTTTAAGCTTATTGATTATTAACAAGATATTCCTATTACCTTTTTGTTTAAAAAATACACATACCAAAAAAAAAAACCCTCTCCCTTGTTCTGTCTACAGATGTCCTGTGGCTTCAAGCACTCTGCGGTGGTAACTTCAGATGGCAAACTGTTTACTTTTGGGAATGGTGACTATGGTCGTCTGGGTCTTGGAAACACCTCTAACAAAAAACTTCCAGAGAGGGTGACTGCATTGGAGGGATACCAGATTGGACAGGCATGTCCTCGCTCTCCCTTTTTAATTCCTGTCTCTTTTGTTTGCACTCAGACACTCTGAGGAAGATTAGGACCACCAATTGTCCTTAATTCTGTGAATTTTATGTGACTTAATTGATAGAATTTTCAACATTTTTTTCTCAATGTGAAAAATTCCTATTTTAAGTCAACTGGGGGGGGACTTAATCCAGAATGTGAATATTTAAAACATCCATTCCATGATGTTCCAGTACATCATCTTGTAAAAGCTGAGCAATCATGACTTTCTGGCTGCTCTCTGGTAGCTCTGAATAGGATGCTCGACTGAAGCATCATTGGCAGCTACTGCTTTGCCACAGTGCTTGTCCGGATGCTACACACGTGGAGAACTTCTCTTACATGGACCCGACTTCTCTATGTTTTTCCACATCATTCCTTATGTTAGACTGTCTGCTGGCATGAATGTATAATTTTGATTAATATGTTTTTTTTTGTGCTCTATAATTGTGAGTTAACCACAGGCATTGGAAGGATTTTACTTTGAAGAAAGCAAATTTTAAAAACTTGTTGAAATTAGGAGTTCTATATTTTGACTAATAATGTGTCGACAGTCCTAAAGTCAGTAAAAAATCATTGGCCACATAGCCACATTTTTCACTAATGTGGGGGGAAAAATGCCTCAGAAACTGTGTTTTTAGGGCTTGTGATTTGCCGTTACTGAAACCCTTGTTGTTTCTCCAGGTGGCTTGTGGATTAAACCACACTTTGGCGGTGTCAGCAGATGGCTCTGTGGTGTGGGCTTTTGGAGATGGGGACTATGGGAAGCTGGGCTTAGGAAATTCCACCGCAAAGTCTTCCCCTCAGGTCAGTATTCTCTTTAAATCTGTATTTTCAGACCGCTTAAATCATTTTCATCTATGTCAGTCCATCTTTTCTGGAAGTAATTACATTTAACCTTTCAAAAGCATCTGTTGTTTGTTTTTGCATGATCAATGTGCTAGACCAGTATTGTAAAACAGCCATTAAAAGCTAAACTGAAGGGGGGAAGAGGAGGGGAGGAGGGGCAAGTGATCATAATGATTGACACATAGCCACACACACCCCTCCAGGGGGAAGAACAACAGAAACCATGGGGAAAGGAAGACAGTGATCAGTGTCAGATATGAAAATAATAATAATTTGTAATCTACCAAGAGGTCACAGTGTGGGCGAGTTGGTACCAGGGGCTCAATAGAAAGTATATGTCAAAAAAAGGAAGTACACGTCTAGAAAAGAAGGATGAAAAATATGTATGGATTGTAATAAGAGTTGTCAGAGCTCCCAATAAAATGATCTTTTGATTGAAAAGAAAGAAAAAGCTAAACTGGGTTTTAAAAAATCCAAAAAACCCTGTAAGGACAAGCGTCTCTCCCAGGACAGGCTGAACCCCATGGGGCACCTCCCTTGAGAGAAGCGGTGGTTGGAAACCTTTCTGCAGAGTCCCTTTTGGAGAGAACTCCCAACTTTGCAAACGTTGGATTTCAGCTGCCATTTCTCTTGACCAACACTGAGTTATATCGGTATGCTGCTCCTTTTAGATAAACAACATAAAGGAATTTTGAGGACATAAAAATTAAAATTCTATTCACCTTATGGAAGGTTTCTTGCTTCTGCAGATTTCCTGTGTCATACTTCTGTGAGGGTGTTCTAAGCATTTAGTGTGCAATGTGATTTACAAATATCCCACTTAGAGTCCCCATCATATATAGTGTACACCATGTTGGTAGTTAAACCAGTGACTGTGGATGAGGGTACAGAGCGTCAGCTGGGCCCTCTCAAGGAGCAAACAGAGAAATGAGTTTGTGGGGATGGAGAGGGACAGGGGAGGAAGGGACAAGATTGATTTAATTCAAGGAAATGACTCACAGTTGTAGATGCTGGCAATTTCTAAATCTGTCGGTCAGGCATTGAGCCACTGTTGAATCCAAAATGGTCACATCAGTCGTCAGACTGCTGGCTCATGGCCCAGTTATGGCCCAGTATCAGAGGTCAGAGACTCATGAATCGGGTGAAGGCACCAGAGCAAGACTTGTCCATACCGACACATTCATTTACATACCGGAGATAGGCCACACCCCTAGACTATGACTCTGTGGGGGAGGGGGAGACTTAAGCTATTAGACCGCTCATAGAAGATTTTTCTAATCATTTTGTTGGGGGCTCATACAACTCTTATCAAAATTCATACAAACATACATCCATATGTTTATTTGTCAAGCACATTTGTACATTTGTTGTCATCATTCCCAAAACATTTACTTTCTACTTGAGCCCTTGGTTTTGGCTCCTCATTTTTCCACTCCCTCATGAACCCTTGTTAGTTTATAAATTATTATTATTTTTTCATGTCTTACACTGTCCGGACGTCTCCCTTCACCTACTTTTCTGTTGTCTGTCCCCCAGGGAGGGAGTGATATGTAGATCATTATGATTGGTTCCGCCGCCTTTCTCTCCCACCTTCCCTCCACCCTCCCAGGATTGCTACTCTCATTATTAGTCCTGAGGGATTTATCTGTCCTGGATTCCCTGTGTTTCCAGTTCTTATTTGTACCAGTGTACATCCTGAAGTTTAGTCAGATTTGTAAGGTAGAATTGGGATCATGATAGTGGGTGTGGGGGAAGCATTAAAGAACGAGAAGGAAAAAAAAAAAACTAGAAGAAAGTTGTATGTTTCGAGTTATATGCACCCTGACTGGCTCATCTTCTCCCCGCGACCCTTCTGTAATGGGATGTCCAGTGGCCTACAGATGGCCTTTGGGTTTCCACTATACACTCACCCTCCTTCACAATGATAGGATTTTTTTGTTTTCCGATGCCTGATACCAGATCCCATCAACACCTCATGATCACACAGGCTGGTGTACTTCTTCCATGTGGGCTTTGTTCCTTCTCAGCTAGATGGCCATTTGTTTATCTTCAAGCCTTTCCTTTGATAGCTGGGCACTATCAGCTTTCCTCACCACATTTGCTTATGAACCCTCTTTGACTTCAGTGATCGTGTTGGGAAGGTGAGCATAATGGAATGCCAGTTTAATAGGACAAAGTGTTCTTGCATTCAGGGAGTATTAGAGTAGAGGACCAATGTCCATCTCCTACGTTATTACTGAAGCTATAAATATATGTAGGTAGGTCTATTTCCCCATCATATATAAATATATTTACATATGTACATGCCCATATTTAGACCTCTATAAATGCCCTTTGCCTCCTAGTTCTTTCCTCTATTTCCTTTTACTTTGCTCTTGTCCCACTATCATGCTCAGCCTTCCTTTGGGATCAGTAATTCCTCGCAGTTACATTGCCCTTGATCAAGCCCTACCAGACCTCTTATACCCTCCTTGCCATTGATTTCAGATCACTTGTCCCTGGGTTTGTTAACACCCACTTTTTTCCTCAGTCTCTCCCTTTCCCCCTGAAACCATTGACTCCATTGTTTTCTCCTCCTTGTTTATCCAGCCCATCTTATCTAGAGATAGACCTGCAGAGATAATAATATGCACACAAAAACAAGACAGAGCAACTCAACAACAAAAAAAAACAATCCAAAAAAGAGAAAATCCTGTCAATAGTTCAAGGTCTGTTTGTTGACCTTTAGGAGTGTTTTCCTGTTGAGTCTGATGGGGTGCCATGTGCTGGCTCCAGAGTCTATTTTTGGTATTCCCTGGGGACTTCATTGTTTCGCTCCCCTTGCTGTTCGGTTGCACACCCTAGTGTTTCGCCTCAGGGTGATGGAGTCAGATCAGGCACAATTTCCGAACTGTCTCCAGTGTTGCCTCCTGTAGTGCTTTGGGTCAAAGAGAGGGACATCGTGTCTCATAGTGGGTCTAGCTCTATGGTCATCTCTGTGCTTTGGCTGTTCTGAGTGGGAATATCATCCTCAGGGCTTGGTGGGCCAGGATGTGTTCCACTCTCTCTTCCTTTCCCTTTATTTGCTTCTGTGTGCTCTAATCAGACATATCCCTCTCCCTGAGCTGTAGCTGTAGTGCTGTCCTCTGAACTGAATTCTTCTGCGGGGAGGGGCTGCTGTCCACGTAATTGGGATTGAGGCCCACCCCTCACACTTCTCTTTTGGTTCCCTCACAGCAGATTCCATCATAGAAATGGTGGTAGTAGATGGAGCTCATCATGAAGGTGATAATGTGTATTGCATAATGGAAGAGTATAATCAATCCCTTGCCAAACCAGTGAGAATCACAGACAAGTTAATAATATTAAAACTCACACCTCTAAAAGATAAGAACATCAAACTGACAGACTAGCTCATGATTTTTCATGGTCTTACTGTGTTCTTTAAAAAGTCAGAGGCCCCCACCATGAATCCTAGAAGTCCAGGCAGTAGGCTAAGTGGAAGCAGCCAGGCAACCCCGTTTCGAGAAAGCTTTTGGTCCCCCAGTGCCCACAGGTATCTGGCAGATGCCCTCCCCACGGCCAGGATGCCCAAAAGGAAGGCCAGGTCTGCCGGAGGCATGGAGAAAGAGCCCAAGAGATTGGCAAGGTGGTCAGTGAAACCTGCACCTGCCAAAGTGACAACGAAGCCAAAGAAAGCATCAGCGAAAGATAAGTCTTCAGACAAAAACATGCAAGCAAAAAGAGACCCAGCTAACCAAGAAGCTAGAGTTATCTGCTGAAAATGGAGAAATGGAAAACAAGCAGATGAAGCAAGAGAAAAAGAAGCCAAATGTGACTCACGCCCGTCTGCCTCATCAGTGGGCCCTGTTATCGTCCTTCTTGTCCCATCTCGAGGAACACTTTATCAATTATTTTCTAAGTGTAAGTCTGTTAGTAGCTCGGGAAGCACTTTCGGATCCTGACTCAGCAAGACTGCATAAGACAGTGTAGGACTGCTGCTCTGAGGGTCCCAAGTCTGTCACTGCTCACTGGGCTCAAAGGCCCTGCCTCCCTCCAGCGGTGCGCCCTGTGTATCACCACCCACTACGCCTCCAGGGCTCCCATCAGAAACACTCTTACTCTATTTTTTATGATAATGTATTGAACCAGACAATCTGTTTTAAAAATTCAGAGTCTTACTCACAAAGAGGCAGCCATCAGACAATGCGATGTTCGGTGGGACAAAAGGGTCATGAAACTTGATCTCCCCCTCAGTAAGGGAAATTTTTCAGGTATACATTAGCATCTGGGCACTATTTCCCAATAGAAACGCTTTTAAAGAGGAGAAAATCCCGCTTCATCTCCTTTTTTTAAAATGTAAATTTTTTTTTTTTTTAAAGAAATAAAGTCATGGCTGAGCCCCGGTGGCGTAGTGGTTGTGCGCGGGACTGCGGCCCACTGGGACGGAGGTTCAATTCCAGCTCCCAGGAGCAAAGGCTGGGCCTCCTACTCCCACCACCTGAGGGCAGTGATGCCTAAAAAAAAAAAAAATTAAAAAAAAAAAAAAAAGAAAGTCATTTACTGATAGACTATTTTTCGATACAACCAGAAAGTTGTGGAATATTGAATTATGGGAAGATTTGGCTGTCTTGGGTGTCAACATAACTTTATGTGTTAGGGGGAGGGAGAGTTTTTGTATACCTAATATAAAACCTTCTTACTGGCAATTTGAAGTCACTGTCATGCACTTGTATGACTTGAACATTTAAAATTTTGTTTCGGTTTTCAAATGTTTTTATTAATTGGTATCAATACATATAGCAAATCATTCCATAGTTCAGTCAAATCCAGCAGAATTGTACATTTACTACCAAAATCAGTTTCCAAGCGTTCTTTTTCTATATAAACCCTTAACATCATCACCCCTTTACCCTGCTATCTTCTTTTGTGCCTCCCCTCCCCTCAGAATCTTTACTCCACTTGCTTAGTCTATAGGTTGTTTTTTAAATAGAATTGTGTTTGAAAACCATCTGTCATCATGGCTTTCTGATCAGCACTGTGTGCATTCTGTAACACTTTTGGTTGTGATAGTCCAGTTTTCCTGATAACGTTAGGTGCTCTGAAACACTGAACATTTTAATGTGTGGTTGGTTTGTGATATTAATTTGTGAAGTAGTGGGACTTAAGATGTAACAACTTGGGGCTGAGCCCTGGTGGCATAGTAGTTGTGCGTGGGACTGCGG
>PVJH01024917.1:0-32374 GCA_004026705.1 Nesogale talazaci | reverse complement strand
AGTGTGTGTGTGTGTGTGTGTGTGTGTGTGTGTGTGTGTTCCCAGTAAAACTTCACAGATGGACCCAGAAATTTAAGTTTCTTACCACTTTTGAGTTTCAGGATACATTGCGGTTCTTTTGATTCCTGTCCTACCTCCTTCACCATGTTATAACCATTCTCAACTCACAGCCCCTCTGGCTTTGTCCCCTCAAGCCATCTTTCATCAGCCCTGTCCTAGTAGATTGAATACGACCACGCCTAGAATAAAAGGCTGAGAAACATAAAAACATGCCAGCTAAATACATCTAAAAGCTAGATTTCATAAAGATCCTAATATCCCTCTTACCAAAGTTATAAAATAGTATTACTTTTTGGCAATAGAAAACAAAATTGACACAAGCTATAAAATCCAGCATATATATGGCCACTAAAATAAAAAAATCATTTTAAATCCCTATTTTTAAAAAGCAAAACAGCCAGAAACCACTTGGAAATGTGCTCTACTATTCCCGCTTTAAAAAGAAGACAGAATAAGTTATACTAGCCACGCATACTTTGAAGGTCTTTCAGAATAAATACATCCTTGAAAAGGAGATTTACCAATCCATGCTTAATATCTTCTTGAGGTAGTCAGAAGAGTAAGCAGCAGCCGACACTGGAAATGCCAGGGACTCGGATTGATTTTTCAGTTCAGAGATTGAAAATTAGCTAGCTGGTGAAGGACGTTTGTGCAGTACTTGCCAAGAATGAAAGCCCTTTGGCCAGCTGCATCTCTGGTTATCTCCATGATGTGCCTCCCTTCCCATGAGACCAGAAGACCTGGATGGTGCCCAGCTACTGTGGCTGGTCATGGTGAACAAAGATTCCATAGAGGAATGCGAATACAAGTGGGGAGAATGAGGAATTGGATTTCAAATTCTGGGTGGGAGCCAGACTTTCTGGAGCTATTGATGCGTAATGAACCCCCAAACTATGTTGTTGTTGTTGCCTACTGCATCAATTATGACTCATGAAGACCCCCAGCACAGCAGAACAGAACACTGCCCGGTCCAGTGCCATCTGCACCCTTGTTTGTATGTGTGAGCCCACGGTGCAGACACTGCCAATCCGTTTTGTCTAGGGTCTTCCTCTTTTTTGCTGGCCCTCCTCTTTACCAAGCAGGCAGTCCTCTTTAAGGACTAGTCTCTCCTGATCACCTCCAAAGTATGTGAGGCAAGAAGTCTCACCAGCCTCACATTTAAAGAGCATTCTGGCTGCACTTCTTCCATGACAGACTTGTGTGTTCTTCGGGCAATGACACAGAGTTAGAAAACCAACCAAAATGGAGAAACAAGCTCATAACCTTACACTGAAAGACGAAAGGGGAAAAAATGCAAGCCCCAAGTTACAACGTTTGACGTGTACAATGTTGTGTGGAAAGACTGTGGGCAAAATATCAGCGAATACAGGGAGCACTGCACGAAGAGGAAGGAATAGACAGCGTTTCCATACCCAAAAGACCTAGTCACCACGCAACCATTCCAAGATGTGGTATAAGATCAAGAGCCACCGGTTCTGAGGAAAGATGTCCACACTGCATGGCAGGCATTCGCCAAAAGCAAGACTCCAGGAATTGTTGGATTGCCCATCAAAATGTTCCAACAGGGCTCAGCCCCGGTGGCGTAGTGGTTGTGCGCGGGACTGCGGCCCACTGGGACGGAGGTTCAATTCCAGCAGTGGGGCTGGGCCTCCTATTCCCACCGCCGGAGAGCAGTGATGCCCCCCAAAAAAAAACAAAAAAAAATGTTCCAACAAACTAATGACACACTGGAAGCACTCAAGAAATTTGGAAGATAGTTCCTTCACCAACTGACTGAAAGAGGTCCATATTTGTATCCATTTCAAAGCAAGCTGGCCCACCAGAAGGTATTCATTATAGAACAATATCGCTGCTATTGCATAAACAAACCCCTTTTGAAGATCATTCTACAACCATTGTCAGCGCTGCCAGAGGTTCAAGCTGGGTCCAGAAGGGGACATGAGCAACAAAAGACATCAGTGCTGATGTCAGATGGGTCTTGGCTGAAAGCAGAGAATACCAGAAAGATATTAACATGGGTTTTATTGACTTTGCAGAGGCATTTTTAACTGTGTGGATCTTAAACTATAGATAGTGGAAAATGGAAGTTTCAGAACATTTTATTGTGCTCATGTGCAACCTGGGTAAGGGCATACTGCCTGGCTTAAAATCAAGATAGGTGTCTGTCAGGGATGTAGCCCCTCCCCATACTTATTCAATCTACGTGCTGAACAACTCATCGGAGAGCTGGACTGTATGAAGAAGAGAGCATCAGGATTGGAGGAAGGCTTATTAACAACCTGCGATATGCAGATGTTACAACCCAGCTGGCTGAAAGGAGGACTTGAAGTACCAGCCAATCCACCTAATTTTACCACAAAAACGGTGTTAAAGGTGTACGAAACACTTAGACAGCCACCCCTCCCTCCCAGGGGAGTTTGCTTTGGAGGACAGCACTGAGGCTGCAGCTTGGGGAGAGGACATGTCTGACCAGAGCACACGAGAGCAAATGAAGGGGGAGGAAGAGAGAGTGGAGTGCGTCCTGGACCACTGAGCCTTGAGGACCATCTCCCCACTCAGAACAACCAATGCAGAGAGGGCCATATGGGCACCCCACTATGAGACACAGCATCCGTCATTAACCCAAGGCCCTACTGGGACAACATCGAGAAGCAGGGTCAGGAGTGCACCCCATCTGATCCCACCACATCAAGGCAGAACACTAAGGACATGCAATGCAGCAGAGCGGCAGGGGGAGCAGAGCATGGACTTACCAAGGGAGTGCCAAGGATAGACTTTGGGGCCTGTGGCACCCCATCGGACTCAACCGGGCGACACTCCTGGAGATCAACGAATAGACCTTGAACTATTCAGAGGTTTTTCTTTTGTTATTTTTATTTTTACTTTCTTTACGTATTTATACATTTTTTTCTGGACATTGGTTTTTTGTTGCTGTCATTGGTTTGTTTTCTTTTGTTACTTTGTCTTGTGATGTCTTGTCTTTTTGTACATATTATTATCTCTGCAAGTCTATCTAGATAAAATAGGCTGGATGAACAGTCTGGAGGAGAAAACAATGGGACTGATGGTTCCAGGGGGACATGGGAGATGGGAAGGTAGGGGAAAGGAGGTGGTGTTGACCAACCCAGGGATAAGGGAAAAACAAGTGGTCCAAAATCAGTGGCAAGGAGGGTATGAGAGGCCTGATAGGGATTGATCAAGAGTAATGTAACAGAAATTACTGAAACCCAAATGAAGGCTGAACATGATAATGGGACAAGAGGAAAGTAAAAGAAAATAGAGGAAAGAACTGGGAGGCAAGGGGCATTTATAGAGGTCTAAATATAGGCATAAGTATAGGTAAATATATGTATATATGATGATGGGGAAACAGATCTGCATGCATATACTTATAGGGTTAGTATTAAGGCAATGGTTGGACATTGGCCCTCCACTCAAGTACTTCCTCAAGAACACTTTGTTCTATTAAATTGGCATTCCATAATGCTCATCTTCCCGACATGATCACTTAAGACAAATGTGTGCATTAGCGAATGTGGTGAAGAAAGCTGATGGTACCCGGCTATCAAAATATATAGTGTCTGGGGTCTTAAAGGTTTGAAAGTAAACAAGTGGCCATCTAGCTCAGAAACAACAAAGCCCACATGGAAGAAGCACCCCAGCCCATGTGACCATGAGGTACTGAAGGGATCAGGTATCAGACATCAAAGAACTAAAAATTATATCATTATAAATGAGGGGGAGTACAGATTGGAGACCCAAAGCCCATCTGTAGGTGAAGCAACAGCCTCTTACAGAAGGGTCGCAGGGAGGAGACAAGTCAGTCAGGGTACAGTGTAGCAATGATGAAATATGCAACTTTCCTCTAGTTCTTTTTGTTGGTATTGTTTTATTTTGGTTTTTTGTTTGTTTGTTTGTTTTTTGTGGGCATCACTGCCCTCTGGTAATTGTGGGAGCTACCCAGCACTGCTCCTGAGAGCCGCTGCTGGATTTGAACCGCCAAGCCTGCAGGCCACAGTCTCGCACTCAACCACTTATACCCGGGCTCAGCCCCTTTCCTCTATAGTTCTTAAATGTATCCTCCCTCCCACTATCATGATCCCAATTCTACTTTACAAATCCAGTTAGATCAGAGGATGTACATTGGTACAAATAGAACTCAGAAACATAGAGAATCCAGGACAGATGATTCCTTCAGGACCAGTGGTGAGAGTGGCAACCATGGGACGGTGGAGGGAAGGTGGGGTAGAAAGGGGGAACCTGTCATAAGGATCTACATATAGCCTCCTCCCTGGGGTACAGACAACAGGGAAGTGGATGAAGGGAGACGTTGGACAGTGTACGAAAGGATGAAATAAAAATAATTTATAAATTATCAAGATTTTATGAGGAAGGGGTTGTGGGGAGGGAGTGGAAAAATGAGCTAATACCAAGGGCTTAAGTAGAAAGCAAATGTTTTGAGAATGATGGCAACAAATGTACAAATGTACTTTGCATACAGTGGATGTATGTATGGATTGTGATGAGTTGTATAGCCCCCGGGGCTGAGCCCCGGTGGCGTAGTGGTTGTGCGCAGGACTGCGGCCCACTGGGATGGAGGTTCAATTCCAGCTCCACAGGAGCAAAGGCTGGGCCTCCTACTCCCACCACCAGAGGGCAATGATGCCCCCCCCCAAAAAAAAGAGTTGTATAGCCCCCAATAAAATGATTGTAAAAAGAAAAACTCGGCTTATACCTGAGTACATACGGTACCTGCTGTTGAATCACAAGAATTGCAGACTTCAATATGGATCACAACTGGATAGAAAGAAAACCAAATCCCCACAACTGGACCAATAGGTATGAGGTTGATTTGGTGACGGAAAGGAAGCAAGGGTAGACAACAATTTCAAGGGCTTATTTTAGAGCTCCCAGAAGGGAAGGGAGAGCAGAGAAAGGGACGGGAGCATCCTGAACTCCCAGGTGAGGTTCATGGCCCTCAGTTGAGGCCCTATGAAGTCACACTGTCCAGATGAGAGGTGGAGAGTTTTATAGCCCGGGTCTGGGAGGAGGGATTAGCTGGGGAATTTTCCACTGTAACTTTGTTGTCTGCAGGTCCAGAACCAAGCAATAGCATTCAAAGTGGTGGTTAGTCTTCTGCACCTGGGTCTGAAGGCCACCGAAGGAGGGGAGGGGGGTGAAGGGAAGGGGGGTCTGGCCTCTCATAGCACCCTTGGAATGTTTCACCAGCTCTATCTTCTAGCCCACCTGCCCTCTAACTCCTGCTTGTGGCTGGGAGTGAGGAGGGCTGGAAGTACCAGCCGAGGCACCTAATTTTACCCCAATACCCAAGTATATACAACACTTGCTGATGAAACTCAAGGATCGTGGCCTTCAATATGGGTCACAACTGAATGTCAAGAAAACCAAATCCTCACAACTGGACCAATAGGCAACTTCATGCTAAAAGGAGAAAAGATCGAAGTTTTCAAGGATTTTGTCTTGGATCCACAATCCGTGTTCATGGCAGCAGCAGCCCGGAGATCACACCGTGTGTTGCACTGGCTCAGTCTGCTGCAGGAGCCCTCTTTAAAGGGTTGAAAAGCAAGGATGTTATTTTGAGAACTCCAGGGCGCCTGACCCGTCGTGGCGTCTTCCGTGGCCTCATCTGCGTGTGACAGCTAGACAGTGAAAGCTAAGACTGGAGAAGAATCGATGTATTCAAGCTACAGTGCTGGAGGACTATATATTGAAAGGAACCTAAAGCCTAGAAATAACCTTTTTTTTTTTTGGAGGTGGGGAGCGCATCACTGCTCTTGGGTGGTGGGAGTAGGAGGCCCAGCCCCACTGCTGGAATTGAACCTCCGTCCCAGTGGGCCGCAGTCCCGCGCACAACCACTGCGCCACCGGGGCTCAGCCCTAGAAATAACCTTTTAACATTAAACCAGAACTGTGCAGTGAATTACTTAGTCTGGCCCTTCTTTGTGCACTATGGAAAGAAAGTGTTTATGGGCCCACCAAGGGGGTTGGGCAGTCCGCTGCTAAGACAAATCAAGACGGGGTAGCCCTTACAAGTGTCAGATCTCGTACATTGCATTCGTGGATCCCTGAGGAGGGGCTTGATCAATTTTGCCAGCGGGCTCGGCTGACAATGAGCCATCCCAGAGGTGGGAAGGGAGGACCTCACCACCATCAAGAAAGAAGAGCCAAAAGCAGGGCTCATCCTTTGCAGATGTGGCCCCGGCACCAAGAACCTTCTCGATCCAGGAGCCAGAGTTGTAACCCCAGAGATGACAGAGAAGCCAACAAACAAGACACACCACTCAATGCCATCGAGTCTAGCCGACTCAGAAGGGCCGTATAGGACAGAATGGAACTGCCTCTGTGGGTTTCCGAGACAGTAGCTCTGTCTCTCGGAGTAGAAAGACCTATTTCTCAAGGCAGAGTGGCTGGCGGTTTTGAACTGTGGACCTTGTGGATCACAGCCTGATGTAGAACCACTCCACCACTGGGGTTCTTTGATAGAGAAGCAGCAGCAATGAAATTAGGGGACTGGCGGGTGTCAGGTGAACTCCCCAGCACGTGGAACAAAGACGCTACCGTGTGCGTGCCATCCCAGGAGTGAGAGGGGAGGCTTCCTGGTGGACTATGGTCTCTTTGGTCACTTATCAAGAGAGCTGCAGTGGCACAGTGGGCAAACAAACCACAAGGCCAACGGTTTAACACCACCAGTTGCTCTTCAAGGGAGAATGATGACACTTTTAATGTTCATAGTGTCTCCAAAGAGATCAGAAGGGAAGCCCCTGTCCTCAGGGGTCTGAGAGATGCCTCTCCTTGGGGGACTGCAAGGCTGAGAGATGCTCAGAGATGCCCCGCGCGGGAGGAGGGAGGCCTGGCCTACATGCTTCCTGAGCCTGACCCCGAGTCCCCTCTGTACCTGCTCACAAGCCCCACCGTGGCGAGCATGGTGTGTGAGCTGTGTGCAGCCACGGTGGTGGCAAAAAAAGAACATGCCGCGAGAGGGTCGGCTGGTGTCAGCACTGGTCACAAGACAAAGTTGGAGGGTGTATCTGCCCTCCCCGCGGCAGACAGGCATCCACCTTGAGCCGATACTGGTGTGATTCTCCCTCCTCCTTAGGGACCAGCAAGGTCTGATGGGTCCACATTTTCTCCTCCCCTCACGTGCTCTGACCTCCACATGCGGAGAGGGCTCCTCAGCCTGACACCTCGTCTCTAACTCTAGAACGTCAAGTTTATGTCAGCCTCTCCCAGCTATCTAGCTATGTCTGGCCCACTCCCCATTGTCCCTCCCCAGCACCTGCCTTGGGCCATCCGGTCACTAGAGGTGTTTGCCCCAGTCCGGCAGCCAGGGCTCCTGGGAAAGTACTCTTGGAAGAGGCAAACTCTCAGCAGAAACGGGACCCAGGAAATCGAGCTCAACATTCCCGGGCAGGTGGGTGGCCAAGGTGCCCAGATGTGTGCAGCCAGGTGCAGCTGGCAGACCCTGCAGGCTAGTTTGTTCTGCTTGAAGGCCCCTTTCCACCAAGACTGAGAGCAGGCTGGAGGCCAGGAGGGATGGGGATTGGGGGGGGGGGGGGCGTGGAGAAGAACCAACCCCACCACAGTCCTGGGAGCAAGAGTATCAGGCCCTAAGAAAGTCGGGTCCAGCCCATACTTCAGACAGAGAAACTGAGGCCCTGCGAAGGACAGCGACTGGCCCTAGGTCACTTGCTACCACAATGTGAACAGAACTCGTGGCTTCCCAACGCCAGGCTGTGTCATCGGGGTGGTGGTCCCGGCTGGATCCCAAAGTCCATGGGTGAGGCTCCTGTTCCTATGTGATAGCAGTGGGACAAAGGACAAGCCAGTCTCTCCCACCCCACCCCCCACCCCAGCCATGCCCAGTGTGGGTTCCTCCTGCCCGGCACCTGGAGGAATGTCAGTGCTGGTCAGTGTCTCTAAGCAGTCGATGGAGTCTCCCTGGGGCCCCAGAACCATAAGATGGGTTTGGGTGGAACCCTGGCGGAAGCTGGGGTGTAGCCCACAGCCACCACCTCGTGGGGAAGAAACTGCATGGCTTCTTAAGACAGAGTCCTGCAGTGGCCACCCGCAGGTGTCCACCCCAGCCCTCTGCCTCAGCAGGTGGTACCATTTCTGAGCCCCTGGGCAAGAGCAGGTCCTGCCACACTTGCCCCCTGTGGAAAATCACACAGCACAAGCCAGTCCTTTGGTCTGTGATGATCAATGTCTTTACTTCTAAAGCATACATTGGACTCACTATATATTAACATCAAAAGGGCCTACCTAAACTGGAATCATTCTTTTTAAAAATCCAAAGGCTCCAAAATGACATGAAATTAAACTGTACAATGCAATGCAGAGTGTAATAAAATGCTTTTAGAAAGCAAAACTAAAGAAAGACGTTAGTAGTTGGGACTTTTTGTCAGCTTGAGGTTCATGTCTTCAGAGGCATTGTGACCAGTGGCAAGGGGAGAGGACTCCTCCCCCTTCCTGGGGCCAGGTGTGGGGCGGGGGACCCAGTCAGATGGAAGAGGTGGCCAGGGGGATTCCAGGCTTTGTAAAGTAAAAAGAGGCAAAGCTCTTCTGAGTCCTTGTTACGCAGATTACAGTAAAGTCTTTTTCGTGGATCCCGGGCCATGGAGAGGAGGGCTGGGGAAAGCAGGGCACAAAGCTGTGTTCAAAATAAAAACTTGGGCATGAGAGGTCCCCCTAGTTCCTGGGGGGCATAAACAGTCATGATTAATGAACTGAAAAGTTGGTGGCTCAAACCCACGCAGTGGTGCAGCAGAAGAAAGGGCTGGCCATCTGTGCCCACACCGCACACAGCTAAGAGAGCCCTGGGGGACTCTGCTCTGTGACATGGAAGGCCACCGGGAGTCACGCCTCATCAGATGGCAGCAAGTGTGGACGAAATGTTTCTGAGGAGGAGGCCATTCGGCCATGGCGGGTGGCTTCCTTCATCCACATGCCAAGTGCATCATCCACACCTGTCGTGGACAGCCAGCCCATGCCTCCTGCCCCATCCCCAAGCCCTGGGCACTCAGAGCTCCTAGGAGGACCCAAGGGGGAATGCTCTGGCCTTGGATGAGGCTGAGTGTTGTCTGCACAAGAACCTTGGAGCCCAGGCCAGCAGCCAGGCAGGCAGGAGGCGGGGGGAATGAAGGGGGTGGGGGGAGGTCCTGTGGACTGGGAAGCCCTGGAGGCAGAAGCTGCTCCCTGCCACTGGCTCGCAGGATTCGGAAGGAGGACTTGTGCAGCACCACCAGTGGGGAGCTCGGGGCCTAGGTCTGGCCTCCCTGTGGCTCTGGTCAGTCTGAGAGCTCACCACCCACCCCAGTGCCAGCAGGAGCTGGCCTTGGTACCAAGAGCCTGCCTTGGCTCCTGCAGCTGCACAACGCTGTCCTCAGTCGCTCCAGGCAGACCTGCCCAAGACCCCTTCCCCCACACCTTGCCCATCAGACACCTGGGCGATGCAGGTGTTTCTGGAGGGAGCAGACAAGACAGCGGAGGCTCATTGCCTGCCACCTTGTTCCCCAGGACCCCAACCCAAATCTGGTCTGCTCCCCCAAACAGCAATTTGATGGGGGATGCCCTATACCCCATGGTCCTGGAGTGGCACCAACAGTGTGCACTTGACTGTGAATCCGAAGGTGTGGGGTCACACCCAGTCGGTGGTGCCAGGGAAGTGGCCACCTACTTCTACTTCTAAAAAAACCAAGGGCACCCAAAGCAGTGCTTTCCCTCCATAACGCCCGGGGTGCCAGGATTCACACGTCTGCAGCAAGCTGGATTTGACCCCACATCTGACTGGTCTTCTTCCCCAGACTCTGATCCTCCTCCACACCCACTGGACTCCCCATCAGAATGAAGGTGGGTGGGAAGGTTGTGAGGGCCCCCTCAGGAGTGGGTAGAAGTGGCAGCCCTTCTAGTCGGGTTCACAGACCACTCAAGAAACCTAGCCGGCGCTGAGGGGAGAGGCTGGAGGAATCAGGGGCAGGGCCACAGGGGTCTCCTATTTCCATACCCCAACCGGACCCACCCCTGGCGCTGCCAGGAGTCCCGGGTAGCCACCTGCCCACTGCCCTATCTGCGCTTCTGCCCTGCGCCTGAGAATCCCACGCTGGGTGGGCCACCGACGTGCTGGCAGGATCAGGGCAGGCAGGCGGCCACCTGGTATGTGCCCTCGGCGGCGGCAGCCGCGGCCGCAGCGCTGTGCTGCGCACTGTGCTCCTGCAGCAGCGCTACATCCAGAAAGCGCTCGCCGCACCACACGCACTTGAACTGCTGCTCGCGCGCGTGCACGCCCTGGTGCTTGTTAAGATGCTCGCGCTGCTTGAAGGCTTTGTCGCAGTTGGGGCACTTGTAGGGCTTCTCGCCCGTGTGCACCCGCCGATGCCGCTGCAGGTCGGACGCGTACTTGAAGCGCTTCTCGCAGTCCAGGCACTTGAGCGGCTTCTCGCGGGCCGGGTCGCAGCGGTGCTGCACGAACTCGGAGGAGGAGAAGAAGCGTCGCTCGCACAGGGTGCACCGCAGCGGCTTCTCGGCGGCCGAGCAGTGTGCCAGCTGGTGCTTCTGCAGGGCCGAGGCCCGCTTGTAGGCCTTGCTGCACACGGGGCACTTGAAGGGCCGCTCGGTCGTGCCCGGCAGGCACTTGTGCCGCAGCAGCTCGGCCGACTGGTCGAAGCCCTTCTGGCACACGGGGCACTTGAAGAGGGTCTCCAGGGTATGCACGTGCTGGTGGTAGAGCAGGTGGCCGGGCTGCCCGAAGCCCTTCTCACACAGGCCGCACTTGAGGGGCTCCTCGGCCTTGTGCGTGCGCCGGTGCCGCATCAGCGCGTACTGTTGCTTGAAGCCCATGGGGCACAGGTCGCACTTGAAGGGCCGCTCGGCACTGTGCGTGCGCTCGTGCTGCCGCAGGTCCGAAGGGCGCTTGAAGGCCTTCTGGCACTCGCCGCAGCGGAAGGGCCGCTCCCCGCTGGGCGTGCACGGGTGCTGCAGCAGCTCGGACGACTCCTTGAAGTGCAGCTCGCACACGTTGCAGCGGAAGAGGTGGTGCTCGCCCGAGTGCGCGTACATGTGGCGCACCAGGTGCGAGCGGTGCTTGAAGGTCTTCTCGCAGACCGCGCACTTGTAGGGCCGCTCGGCGCTGTGCGTGCGCTTGTGGTGCACCAGGTGCGACGACTGGCTGAAGCTCTTGTCGCACAGCGTGCACTTGTACGGCTTCTCGCCCGTGTGGATGCGCTCGTGCCGGGAGAGCTCCGACAGGTGCTTGAAGGGCTTCTGGCAGATGGGGCAGCTGTAGGGCTTGTCGGGCTGCTCGGCGGCCGAGACGGCGGGGGCCGGGGCCGGCGGGGGCAGCGAGGGCGCGGCAGCGGCGGCTGGCTCGGCAGCCTCAGCCGGCTTGTAGGTCTTCTCGCAGATGGAGCACTTCACCAGGCCCCCGACCCCGCTGTGTGCGCTGTGGTGCTGAGCCAGCGAGGTGAGCAGCGAGAAGCCCATCTTGCAGACGCCGCACACGAAAGGCTTCTGCTCAGCCTGCATGCACTGGTGCTCCAGCAGATCGGTGGCCTGGTGGAAGATCTTCAGACACTGTGTGCACTGGAAGGAGCGGTCGTGGCCCGGCAGGCACTGGTGCTCGTGCGGGCTGGACAGGTGCGCCAGGTCGTGGCCGCACACCCCGCACTTGGGGCCCGGCTCACCCGCCGCCGCCGGCAAGGGAACATGCTGCGGGGGCTGCAGGCCGGGGTCGGGCTGCAGCAGGATGCCATAGACGGCACAGCCCAGGGGGTTCTCGGCCGTGCCGGTGGGCAGCGTGTGTTCAGCCAGGGCCGGCGGAGGCTCCGCGTGGTGCTGCGGCTGCGGCGGCTGCGGCTGCTGCGGTTGTGTCTGCGGAGGCTGCTGCCAGCTTTCTGACATGCTTGGGAAGATGAAGCAGGGTTTGGAGAGTAAGGGCTTCAGTTTCCCACTTAAGGTGGCTCAACCCAGAGAGAAGGTGCCCGGCTTTGGGGATGAACAAGGCACAGCCCAGGGACCGGTCACGAGACCCCGTGCATGAACCCAAAAGCCTGGTGACTCTCCGGGTCAGAATCTCAGCAGATCAGGGAGGCTCCGCCTTCCTGGATGATCAGTTCTGCGGAGAAGAGAGAAACTGTTGGCCTGACACAGGAGCCCTGAGCAGCTGCTCCCCAGGCCCTCTGCCTGCACTGACCAAGTGCTGAAAGCCACCTGAGGGGCAGGAGTTCTGGCCCCCCTCACATGATCAAAGGAGTCCCTGCTGGTGGACCCAGGCATTCCCATCCTCCCTCATTCTCCCAGACTGGGACCTGGCCATCCCAGTTTCCCAGAGTCCCCTGCAGCTCTCCACCAACCTCTTTAACCAGGGAACTCATAGATCAGCCCGCAACACACACTCTCCTGCACTGCACCTCACCACCACAGTCGTAGTAACCATTCTCGCAATAGGAATGCTTTACAAATAAATTCCTTCGTGGAAGCTGAATATGTAAGCTAAAAGTCCAGGGCCTGTGACTGATACCTTATTGGCTAGCATCTGCATCTCACTGTTACCTCCAGTTCCCACTCAGGACTCCGTGAATCAGGGGGGCCGAGGTGGCCTGCTTGATTACGTGCCAGGCTGTGGGATCAGAGATCCAGCAGCACACTATCTCTGGGCAGTCAATAGTCAGGGTAGCAACATGGAACTAGGGACCATTTTAAAAACCCTCCCTGGTGAGGGGCTGGACCACACCCCTCCGCTATGTCCAGCCTCTCCATGGATGGCTTTAGGAGCACCTGAGCCAAATGGATGATGAGGATAAGGCTCCTCCTGGTTCCTCCCCCCTCCCTCCGACTCTATGTCTCCTCCGTGGCACCCCCATGTCCTCTAAGTCTCCCTGACAGTGTCAGAGCCTGTGGGGAAATGGAAGCAAATCCAGGGTTTGCTTTCACACTCTGGGAAGGAGCATGCTTGCCCCAGAGCCTTTCTCTGTACCACCACACCCCCCCCACACACCCCTTTTTGGAGCTGGCCCGCTTCCCTTGCTCCAAGGCTGAGCATTCTGGGTAACCAACCACAGGTAAAGCCCACCCAGCCCAGGCAAATCTCTTAACTCACCACTTTGTGGCAGCATAAGGTAAAGACAGCGGGAGGGAGGAACTTTTCAGAGTCAGCTGCCTGCAACCCACTTTCCAGGTTTCCCAACTCCTCTGCCTCTTACATGGCAAAGTTTCTAACTTTTCCATCCATGGGAAGAGAAGGGAGATGATCCCTGCACAGACCAGCCAGGCCTCTAAAGTGTTCTGTCAAAGAAAACCAAGAGTCCAGCTAAAGGCTGTCAGGCTCCTTATCTTCCCGGAAAGGGAGGCAGGTAAAAAGATCCGCAGCTCTGGGTTGAGGCCCCAGGTTGCAGAAGCCAGTGGGTACCAATCTGTTGTTATCTATGCTGCTCTGGGGCAGGGCTATCCCAACACCTTCTGAGTCTGGCTGAGCCAATCTAAATGTGTCCTCGGGCATGAGTGACTGCCAGGCCCGGAGCCCCTCAGCCTGGACCCTCGGCCGCCCTCACCACTCCTCCTTCTCCTCCAGGAAGGGGCAGCTGGGAGGCTTCTCTGATCACTCCAGGAAGAGCCCTGAGAGGAAGGGAAAGGAGGCCCCCACCTGCGCCCCACCCCAGCCCTTCCTTCTCCATAGGAAACCGAGTGGAAAGGCAATCGCCGCCCCTCCCCGCCCAGCTGGGCAGCCTCCTGTCAGCCCTGCCCGGAATGATCTGGCCACTGCGGGTCTCGGAAGCAGGCCCCAGAGCCGCAGGCCCGACCCAGGAAGCGGCTGCGCGCCGCCGAGGCCGGGCCTGGGCAGCCTAGACGTTCAGGAAGCCAAGCGGGTCGACCCAGACCGGGGCGGGGGGGGGGGGGGGGCGGCCAGGCCCGCGGGAAAAGGGAAGCGGCCGCCCCAAGCCCCGCCGCTCACCTGCTCCAGGCCGCTCGAGGGGCCGGGCGCGGGGAGTGCGGGCGGGCGGCCACCGGCTGCTCTCACGACAGCCCCTTTATTCCGGTTCGATCGGCGGCGGTGCGGCCTACGGGCGCTGCCGATCCCCAGCCTCGCGTAGCGGTGGCGGCCGGCCTGGGGGCGGGGAACCGACTAGCGGCAGCCGGGACAGAAGAGGCGACGCGCGCGGCCGGGGTAGAGGAGCGCCGGGAGGGCGGGCGTGCAGGCGGACGGGCGGACGGACGGACGGCCGTGCGGAGACAGGCGGACCGGCGGACGACGCGGGGGCCAGGGAGGCGGGGCCGGGGGAGGAGCGGCAGTCCGAGGCGGCTGCGGGAGGAGCCGGCGGCACGGAGCGAGGTCGCCCCCTGCCGGGGACCCCGCGGCCCGGCAGGGCGGACTCGGCGGCGCGCTCCGACCCATCCCGAGCTGGCCGGGTGGGAGGGCCTCAGCCCACCGAAGGAGGCGCTCACTTCCGACCGCGCTGCTCGATCTTCGCGGAGGGGGCTCGCGGGGTCCGGCCCTCGCCCCGATTACTGTACTTGAGGGGGGGAGCCTCCTGGACGCTCAGGACTTCAGAAGTAGCCCCGCCCCTGACCGCTCAGCTAACCCCAAGGGAAGGGAATCCCGGGAAACGGACCAGGGAGGGAAACGGAGCGCCGAAGACTGGGATCTCTGCCCCGGCTCGTGCGCTAATCCAGGGAAGGGCGGTGCTTGAGAGGGCTGATCCCGGCGAGCTACAGACAGGGCAGAGGACAGTGAGGGCAGGACGCAGAGCGAGCTGTGAAATGGGCACGCGAGGGCTGGGGAGTGACGACAGCTCCCGGAGGAACTCGCGGCGCCACCAGCAGGTAGGGGGCGTGCCCTCGGAAGGTGGGTCTTTACCACCGTCCGCCAAGGCCCCGCCCTCTCCGCCGCAGCCTGCTCTCCGGCCCCGCCCCAAGGCGGGGCTAGTTCAGGCCCCGCCTTCGCGAGGGCACTTCCGGTGCAGCGGAACTGGAGCCAGGGGCCCGCTCACCGGGTGACGGACCTCGGCCGCTCGCTGGAGGCTCCATGAGGGCGGCGCCCCTTGTGGGCTACAGCAGCAGCGACTCCGAGGATGAGGCCGAGGACCGGGTCGGAGTCCCGGCCAGACCCGGGCCCGAGAGCCCCCGCCGGTAAGGACCGAGGAAGCCATACTGGGGAAGGTGCCGATTAGCTCCAGACCCGGATGGGGCTCGGGCGCCTGCCGGGAGCGGGAAGGGAGTAGGAGACGGGACGGCCTCCTGGAGAGGGGACTGGCGGAGATGGGGACAAGGATCTAGATTCTAGAAGAAGGATTCGACCTCTACGAAGCCCCCAGAGTGACCCCACCTGGCCAGACCAAGTGTGGGAAGCAGGACACGTCCCGGCGTGGGCACCCTGTCGGGCAGCTGGCGTCCCCTCTCTTTCCGAGGGCAGTTCGCTCATTTGAACACAGTCGCAAGGCTAGCCGTTAAAGCTGATGGAGCGTTATTTATTTGTTCCTCCGGTAAGCATCACTGAGCGCCTGCGCTTTACTCAGCAGTGAATATCATCTGGGTCGCTGATTTGGTGGCCATTCAGGTGTTAAGTGCCTGGGGGCCTTAAGTGCAGCATCTTTGTTGATGCTCCATAAGGGAAGAGAGCATTTTGGGGGGGGGGGGGGCATCACTCTCCTCTAGTGAGAATGGGAGGCCCAGCCTTGCTCCTGGAGAGCTGCTACTGGATTTGAACACCAAGCCAGTGGGCCGCAGTCCCACACTCAACCACTACACCACCAGGGGCTCAGCCCGGAGGAGGACATTTTACAGATGAAGAAACTGAGGTCTAGAAAAGGGGTAGGCAGGACCCAACGGTTGAGGCCGAGCCTTGTAGACAGTGGCCGACCTGGGAGAGGCCAATGAAGCGGAATTGCAGTGCCTCGTGGCGGCTGAACAACCTACGGCGCAATTCACTGCTCAGGGACGTCGTTTCAGGGAGCTATGTCAGGATGAGTGTGCGCAGGAGCCAGGAAATCGCCTAAACCCTCGTGCTGAAAATTGTCCTTCTACCTGTATGGACTGCTGCATGAAAACCACCCTCGCCATCCTCCATTCAGTTTGCCCAGAGGTACAGAGGGGAGGAGGAGAGTAGGCACATCTCCCAGGAACATGATAGAAACAGCAAGGGACTTGTTACTAAAGTGTCCGTGGAGTAAAGATTGCCACCCTTCGGTGGCCAGGCCTCATGGTGCTAAAAAGGAAGAGGCCAAATGTTCAAAACGTGAGCTTTATTTAAAAATTCCTAAACTCGGCCTGAGCCCCGGTGGCGTAGTGGTTGCGCGTGGGACTGCGGCCTGCTGGGATGGAGGTTCAATTCCAGCAGCCACTCCACAGGAGCAAAGGCTGGGCCTCCTACTCCCACCACCAGAGGGCAGTGCTGCCCAAAAAACAAAAAATTCCTAAACTCCAGATTTTAGCCTATTAATTGTTTAGGAAATGTAAATTCTGCCAAAAATGGGGATGGGGGGGGGCAGGATTGCCCAAGGACCCAGAGCTGAGAGGTGGTGTTTAGCTAAGGAACCCAAACCCCAAACCAGACTTCCCACCTCTGCTGTGTCTTTTAGGACTGTCTGCTCAACCTTCTGAGGGCCGCCTCCTCGAACCATGAGCCCCACCCCCCACCCCTTCACACAAGAAAAGAAACTGGCTGTCATCTGCCTCATCGTGATCCTATAGAACCAAGTAGAGGAGCATAAATCTTTATGGGAACAGACAGCCTCATAGTTCACCCTCACATCAGTTGGTGGGTTTGAACTGTTCCCCTTGCAGCTATCAACCAACTGTGTAACCCACTCTGCCACCAGGGCTTCTTTGGGAGATAGAACTGGTGCACAACAGCACAAAACACCATCCGATGCTATTTCACCCTCCCAATCGCCCCTATGCCAGAGCCCATTGTTGCCGCCACTGTGTATCCCATCTCCCTGAGGCCTTCCTCTTTTTCACTGTCCCTCCGCTTTACCAAGCCTGATGTCCTTCTCCAAGCACCGCTTTCTCCTGACAACGTGCCCAGACTATGTCAGACACGGTCTTGCCCTCCGTGCCTCTAAGAGGCACTCTGGCCAGACTTGCAAAGGCTATGACCAGGAAACCCCGTAGCGCGTTCCCCGTCACATGGGGTTCACATAGGGTAGAACTGTGAGTAGCGTCCACACCCAACAGTGACCAGAAACGTCATCGAGCAAAACCCCAAACAAAGCCCCTTGCCCCTAAATCCATTCTGACGCATAGCGATGCTATAGGACAGAGGAGAGCTGCACCGTCAGCTCCCAGGACCGTATTTCTAGGTGGGTGGACCCATGGTGACATCGTTGGTTACAAGTGAGGCTGCTGACTGAAAGCTTAATGGTTCCAACCCACCAGCGACCGTTCCAGGGAAGTAAAATGAGGCTGTCTACTCCTGTCACGAAAACAGGAAACCCACGGGGGCAGTTCTGCTCCGCCCTGTGGGGTCACGGGGAGTCAGAATCGACCTTATGGAAGCAGATAGCCACATCACTCTCCTGCTGCGCGCTTGGTAGGTTTGAACCGCCAACTCTTTGGTTAGCAGCGACGCGCTTGCTCGTGGTGATCAGGGCTCCGTGGACTTCAGGTAGCAAGATGCTCAGAGACAGCAGGGGTATGGAGCTGTACGTTTTGGTGCGTGTCAGGAGGATAGACGCGCTTACTTCCCGTGGTTCCTTTGCAGGGGCCAGACCGCCCCTCCCAGCCAGAGGCTGCCGGTGCCTGACAGCATACTGAGCATGTTCCCCAGCACCGAGGAGGGGCCTGAGGATGACAGCGCGAAGCACGGGGGCCGGATACGCACCTTCCCCCACGAGAGGGGCAACTGGGCCACCCACGTCTACCTGCCCTGTGAGTCATGTGTGAAAGGCCAAGTGGTGGGAACCAGGAGGGACCCCTGAAGGGGAGGAAGCTGGTCCCTGGCGCTAGTGGGGAGCCAGAAACTTCTGATACAGGCGATGGTCAGCTCAGCAGGAAGAATACACGTATCCAGACCCGTCTCTCCTTTTTATTTTTGGTCTTTTGAATTAATGTCTTGAAATATGTGTATTAGCCCTGGGCATGAGGGGCTCTCTGCTCCAGCAGACAACAGCCAGGGGCAGAATGTCAAGGCCATAATTTCCCCCTTTCTGAAGGCTGGCCACCATCTGGTTTCTTCGCCACACTTTGCTATAGTCTCCGTATCTTTAGTGATCTCTTCATGGGGTCAAATCCCAAGCAGGGCCACATCGTAAGAACATCTGTGCTTTATATCTGTCTCTGGTTCACCTGAGAGGCATCCCTGTCATTTTATGTGAGAGGACGTTATCACTCCTCCCCCTGGGCTATCACTTCCACGGGCCCCAAGTCAATGCTCATAGGGACCCTGTAGGACAGACTAGATTTGCTGACCTGCAAATCTTCACAGGAGTAAAAAAGGCTCATCTTTCCCCTCAGGAGCCAACGGGTGGTTTCAAACTGCTGACCTTGCAATTAGCCATCCAATGTGTAACCGGTGCACATTGGTAAGTGTGCTTAGGTTAAGAGTAGCATGTGTCTGCAATGTGTAAATGCATTCACCTCTTGGACACGTAGGTTCCAAATCGGATCCCTGTTTGATCCAGCAGAGTTCTCTCTGCCGTTGGTAATGGGATCTCAGGTCCTGCCTTTGCACTTGAATTCTTTCCCAGGGAGCAACTGGTACTCCGATGACCAGACTGACACATCACAGTGCGTCCAGCCCTGGCTGCCCTCAAAGTGACTTTCCTTCCAAAGCCCACGAGTAGGCAGGACCCCGCCATCTCCTGGGCCGCTCTGTTCAGCCATGCCTCCTTAGCTGAGAGCGCCCCTGACCCCCTCCACTCTCCCCAGATCAAGCCGGGGAGGAATTCTCGGACCTGCTGGATGTGCTGCTGCAGCGCGCCCAGACCCAAGTCCCTGGGCTGGTGAGGACAGAGGAGTTCCACCTCAGCCTGTCCCACAACGTGGTGCTCCGCTACCACTGGATCCTCCCCTTCGTGCAGACTCTGAAAGACCGCTTAGCCTCCCGCCAGAGGTGAGTGCTCCCGACCTCTCTGCTCTCTCCCTTCTGGCCTCCCTCGGGGCAACTCTGGGGCCATGCATCACTCCCCTCAGCAGGCCGGTCTAAAGGGCAGACCCCTGGCACATTCTGGGACAGCCTGCTGTGCGCCTTATCCTGATGAGTTCCCTGTACGCAATCGGGATGTACAGATGGTTACCGGAGCATAAGGAAGGTGGGAAATCACAGCCTTGGAAGTAGAAGTGGCTCCAAGGACCATGGGGTAGAATTCATTGTAAATACCTTTCTCCACAACTTAAATGGTGTCTGTGCGCATGGATCCCGCCAGACGGAGAACGTGTAAGAATTCATGTCTGTGGAAGGAGACCACGGAAGCCCTCCATGCCATCAGTCACGTCGTCCCTCAGAACCAGATCAGGGGCCGACTGGGCAATAGGCTCCTGTGCAAGTTCAAGTTGAAGCTGAAGAAAGTGTTGTTGCAGTAGTTCAAAAAGGGTTCTAGCAGTCCATCCATAAGGAACTGCCCAGAAACTCTAGCCAGATCCAGAAGAGGACCTGGATGGGGGAGGTCATGGCTGGTACCAACCCTGGCTGCCAGCAGAGAATGCCAGAGATGCTCCCCTGTCTGTCTTTGATGGTGCCAAGGCTCTCTCAACGTGGTGGGTCATAACAAGTTCATGGATGACAGCACAAAGAGTGAGGACTCCGGGACCCTTCTTGGTGCTCCCGTTGGAACTATCCATAGACCTTGAGGAAGGGGCTACCCCATAAGCCCGGAAGAAGGCTGCATGGTGGCATTGTAGCTCTCACCCTACTTACTCCGCCTGGGCTCGGCTAGTAGCCCAGTGGCTGGACCCCCGCGAAGGACATCAGGGTTGGAGGAAGGCTTGTCCGCAACCTGCACGGACAGGTTGGCCAAAACACGGATGCCGATCGAAGACGACAGCTTGCAGTGTGATTGACATGTGAACACAAAGCGGCAGGAGTCCCCACACCTGGGCCACTGCCTCGCACCTGAATAAGCAGATGGAAGACCGACATGGCCGCTCATTTTCTTTGACGTGGAGCCGCCATCAGGGCACACAGAAGCAGCAGGGGCAGAACCAAACGGGCAGTTTGGCTGCCCAAGGCCTCTCTGCAGTGTCCCGAAGCAAAAATGGCACCGAGGCCCAAGTCATCCCAGGCCTAGATGCTGTTCAGTGAACTTTCCCCCCATGCATGCATGCATAAGCTACACAGTGAATGAGGAAGATGCCTTTGGTTTATGGTTTATGGTGTTGGTGCAAAGAATATTAACTATACCAAGGACTTACACACTCGAGTGCACGCACACATGGCTGCCAGAAGCATGGACGAATCTAAGAAGCCGTACAGCCAGAATGCTCCTGAGTAGCCACGAGTGTCTCCCATCCTATGGACATGTTCCAAGAGGGACCAGTGCTTGGAGAAGGACACCGTGCTTGATCGGCAAAAGAGACGAAGACCTTTGACAAATGGGCTGGCACAGTGGCTGCAATGACAGGCCCAAAGCCTGCGAGGCCAGGCCAGGACCGGGCAGTGCTTCTCCTTCTCTCCCACATAGGCTTGCTATGGGCAAAGCACCGAGCACCAGCACAATACCGCCAGAAAGGCCTCTCCGTATGGATTCTGCCAGCTCAACCCCTGCTCCGTCATGGAGGCTCACACATGGACTTTTGCAGGTGCTCTGTGCTCCAGAGGCAGGAGACAGGTCCATTTGGGGGGCTGGTTGAGCAGCAGGAAGCAAGCCCAGAGAATGCCCTCCAAAGAACCCTCTGTGTTCTGAACGTTGGCTCTAGAAGGGGCCTGGAAGTCCTCCAGGGGGCGGGCCTGACTTGCAGGGAGCCCTTTCTTGGTGTGTGAGGCAAGACAGAAGCGGGGCTCTGCTGGCCGGAGCCCCGCTCCCTGCCCACCTGGAGACCATGGGTTCCAGGGGCCCCATTGAGCCTCTCTGCCCATGGGAAAGCACGAGTCTTCTGAGGGGGAAGGCTTGCTGCTTCTCAGACAGCCGAGAGTGAAGAGCAAAACGGGTCTGCAGACCTACCCTAGCTCCCCACCCCACTTTTCCTTGTGGCGACTGTCAAATGTGTAGCGTTGTGTGCACGTTAGCCAGGATGCCTGATCACGAGTGTCCACACCCGTAACACTGAGGGGTGCAACGCCAAGGGGCTCGCAGGTGCTGGTGTCCCCCAGGCTCTCGGAGGCCCCATTCGCTAGCTGCCTGCCTCAGCAGACTCAGGTAACTCCCCCCACCTGCCGGCTCTGCCTGTCGGTGAACCCGCCCCACAGTGACCACAAAGGCCCCCAGGATCCCCACAGCCACAGAGACCCACCTCCCTGGCCATGACTGCCGTGGTGAAAGTGGAGGCAGAGACTTTGGCATCCGGTGGCTGGCATTCAGATCATGGCCCTCTCCTCCTTGCCAACTGGCTGGTCTCAGGCCAGGTAGATCAACCTTACCCACCAGGCTTCCTCTCATGATGTTGGGCACGAACTGGCATGCTTCCTGCCCCCATCCCCCGCCTCCCAGAAGTCTGCGGGGACTCCACACCAGACAGGTGAGCACACACCCCTGAGCTCAGTCCAGGCATGTGGGACAGGCCCTGGCTATTAGACTGGACCTCTGTTGTCTTGAGGGGCACACTGTCATCTCCTCAAGGAGCAAGACGCCGTTCCCATCACCAACGTTGAGCCAGTAGACGATTGTGGTCTAGAGTGAAGACACTCATGCTGGTGTCCCCTGAGTCCAGGCACACCGTGGGCTTGGACTGAGTCATCTGGGCCTTGTCCAGTTCTAACGTCCAGGGTGGTATCTGCTGCCGTTTGACCCCGTTTGATGGGGGGACTAAAGATGAAACGCACACTAACAGTATTCTCAAGTGCCATGTGTGGACATGAACATTCTTCCTGAATGAGGCGGACGCTGGGGATGCTCTTCCTGAAATGTCTTCCCCCCGCCCCCCTTCTTCTAACTTTCAGGTTTTTCTTCATTGCTGACCGGGTAAAGATTTATACCAATCAAGAGAAAACCAGGTGAGTCTCCCCCAATCTCCCGGTCCCCACCATGCCCCACCCTAGGTCACGCCCCTCAGCACACAGATAAGAGGTCCTCACTCCTGACCTTGCCAGACCCAGCTGTTTGTCTCCTAACAAACTCTGCAACCCCCACAAAGAGCCCCGGCGTTGAAATTGGGAAGCCTGTTCCCCGGAAGATTGTCGATCCCACTGGCCAGCAGCATGGCCGCAGAAAAGGCCCGGCGACCGGCTTCCCTAGAGATCAAACAAAACCCCCAGCCCATTGATTCGAGTGGAGTCGAACCTGGCTGCTGCAGGTGGCGATCCTGCAGGGCGTGTAAATGGAGGCATCTTGCCACACCTTTCTTCTGCCAGGCGACTGGTGTGATTGAACCGCCACCCCATGGGTTAGAGTCAGGTGCTTACCGCTGCGCCACCAGGGCACCTCCAGAAAGATCGCAGCCCTGGCAGCCTCCGGGCCGCGGGCAGCTCTGCTCTCTGCTGCGAGAAGAATCCAGCAGGTGGCCCTTCTCACACATCCGTTAAGACAAAGAACAGGGGAGGGGCATGAAAAAACACCATCCTGGTCAAGTGAAATCGAAAAACAAAAACCTTGAAGGACTGGGAGTCCGAGGACTTGCATGGTTGGCTCTGCTCTGCCCCAGTGTGGCACCGGGCTCATCTCTCCCTCTGTGGCCTTCCGTTTCCACACCACCTGATGCCCTCCCCCTCTCCCTCCCACCCCATCCCCACACATCCATCACTTTGGGCTCGAGAGGTTCCAACGAGGTGAGCGAGCTTTCAAATACATAAAAGGCCTTAATGAACTCATGAACGGAAGGTGGAGTTATCGTTAGCAGTGCTTGGGCATGAGCCTCGTCCTAGCCCTGCTCTCAGGAACCCAGCACGCTGCTGCAGGATCTCGAACATGGTGGTGAGGTGCTATCCAAGCCTCTGTGCAACAGCCGAACAAAACACTGCCTTGTCCTGGCTTAGAGCCTGTGGTCGCAGGCCCTGTGTCAGTCCATCACATCAAGGGACTGCTTCTTTGGGGCTGCCCCTCTACTTTACCAAGCATGACCGCCCTTCTCCAGGGGCTGGTCCCTCCTGAGAGCAGGGCCAGAGTACGTGGCACCAAACTTTGCCATCCTCGCTTCCAGAGAGCACTTGCCCAACCTGCCATACAGACTGTTCTCTGTCCGTATTGCCACCTGTATGCCCTCAGGGTTGTGGGCCGACGGCACTGTCCAAACGCATCATTTTGCTCCCATTTCCTAATTCACCATCAGGTTCACAGGCATACCTGTGTCCACAGAACGGCATCTTCTAACCCCACAGAAAGGCCAGGGCCACAGGTTTGCGCCACATTGGGGATCCGTGAGATCAGTAGAGCTAAACGTGGCTGACTTGAGGCGCGGGTGGCCCAGGAGGGCACCAGGAAGGTGACACTTGGTGACAGCTGAGCTGAAAGGGAGCCAGCCTTGGGACAGGCTGCCACAGGAGCCCGCCCAGCAGAGGGCACAGCAAAGGAAGTGATGCCAGGGCACAGGGCCAATGACGTGTGCAAGGGGAGGAAGGTAGCAGGAGCGGAGGGGGCAGGGTTCCCCCAGACCACGGGGAGGGGTGAGGGCCCCCAGGGTAACGGAAGACATTGGAGGCATCTGATAAGGCAAAAATAAGACATGATCTGATTTCAGTTTGTAAGTGCTCAGGGAAGACAGATGTGTCTGAAGACAAGAGGGGAGACAGCGGCAGCGAGCGCAGACCCAGGGAGCGGGTGTAGGCCCGGAGAGCAGTGTGCTGCCAGCCCTTCTCCCCGTAGGGGACCCGTGTGTCCTGGACCTGAGCGGTGCCAGTGCAAGAGCTCAAACAGGGAGAATCAACCGGCATGAACCAGGGCTGGGGCTTGGGTGGGGGTTTCTGGGCTCAGCGTGTGGACAGCTGGCTGACCAGAGGGGTGGGATCGGGAATGCGGGTGGGGTGAAAAGCACAAATTCTGCCTCATCAGTGCCTGTCCGCCCCCAGGTAGTAAGCAGGAGGCGCCCAGGTGGGAATGCTAGCCAGACCATTGGATTCACAGGGCAGGTGCCTGTTGGAGGTGGCACGTTAGGCATCATCGGTCCGTATTTAAAGTGGGGGGGGGGGGGGGGGTTAGTAAGGTGGGAAGTGGATACAGACGGAGAAGACAGAGGGTTGATCTCTGCATCCCTACCCCATTTCCTAGCTGGAGGAAAGAGAGGATGGCAAAGGAGGCCAGGGCTGGGTTCCCCCCAGGAATGCCCAGTCCAGAGAGTCTCTGAAATCAAGAGAGAGGCTCTAAGCGGGGAATGGTCAGCCACGTGGGATGCTGAGCTGTAGAAATGAGTATCCGTTGACTTTGGATTCACTGGCAACTTTAGCAAGAGCCCTTTGAGCCAAGTGGGTTGAAGGAAAGTGGAGGCAATTGAGGCAGTACAGACGGAGTCATCTCTTGAAGACATTTTGCTGGAAGTGAAGGGGGCCGAGGGAAGATAGCCATCCAAGGGGGCTTTGAAAGAGAAGCTGCCACGTGTCTGTGCACACAGCCCTGGGAACAAGGCCCTTGTACACTGATGGTCGCAGCAGGAGTGTGATGGGGAACGTGGGTGCAGAAGCCTCTGACTTGGCAGCTGGAGATGGTCAGGCCTTGAGGAGCATGGGGAGAGCTTTCGTAGTGAGATGTGGCAATGGAGAGGGAAGACTCCGAATTGTGATCCAGGTGTTGCTAGAAAAACCCCAATCAAGAGAGGGGAAGTGCAGAAGAGAATTTCAAGTGTCATAGTGTCCAGGCTTCCTGGAGCCATGGCTGCAGACCGAGCCCCTAAAGAACCATTGCCTTGAGTCACCTTTAAGCCTTGAGCTAAAAATCTCCCCTGACATCATCTGTAACCCAATCGTGAATGCAGCTTCGCTACACTGGTTACCCACCTCGAGCACTGAACTGTTTTAGGAAACTCCCTGTACGGATTCCTATTGCCAGCACATGAGCCATGAGCTTTCAGGGACAGGGGATTTAGGCCACTGGAGGAGGAACTGGATTGGCCACAGAGAGACCAATGTTGTGTTTACCCTCAACAGCAACCACACACGGAAAATTAAACTGAAAACACAAGGAACATCACGCAGCTTGGCGAAGGTGCAGAGAGAATAGACCTATAGCCTAAGAATGAAGAATGTGTGGGTGTGGGGTGTGCGGGGGTGTCAGCATTCCCCGCCCTGACCGAGGGGTCTTCTCTGGGACATCCCCTGTCCCAGACTGATGTTCTCTCAGGCTGCCTCTCCCATCGAATGACTCCCACTCCTCCCTGCCCCAGGACCTTCGTGGGGCTTGAGGTCACCTCGGGGCATGCTCAGTTCCTGGGCCTTGTGGCAGAAGTGGACAGTGTCTTGGAAGAGTTTGACCTCGCCACCTTCTACCAGGTAATGTCCGGGGCAGTCTCCTCCACTGGCCCACCTGTCACTGGTGGGAAGCCCATGTTAGAGGCAAATTGAGTTCCCCTACCCCCACCCTGGGATTTCCCCACAGGAAGGACCTGAGAGTCCCATCTGCAGAGAGCACTACCCCACCCCTGCCTCAGGATCTGAGGTATGCCCGAGGCAGCCCCCCCAAAGCCCAGCAGGTGTCCCGCTTCCTGTGTTTCCTGTGCACAGGATGTGTGTGCATTCTGCTCGATGGTGTATTCTTGTCCATTTTTTAAAGAGCCACTTCCCCTTAGTGTTTCTTGGTGAAATCTGCGTATCATGGGGGACCGTGGCTTCTGGCACCACCCTCAGAGCCTAAGAGGAGTACTTGACCTCCACCTTGATTTCCAACCTTTAGAGGATTATTGGTTTATCAAGGTATCAAAGAATGGCTTTGAACAGAGATGATGAGTGGGTCTTCATATTTGTAGACATTTTTGTTTTCCTCATGTTCCTTATCAGAGTATTGAGGGTGGCATCAAGTTGCATGTTGGAGACCAGGAAAGGGAACTGGAGCCTGGGTTCTCATCCCAACCCAAACTCACTGCCACCGAATCGATGCTGATGCCCAATGACATGATAGGACAGGGGTAGGCCTGGCCCTGTGGATTCTGCAGACGGCCCTGCCTTTCTCTGTGGAGCACTGGTAGTTTTGAACTGCTAACATGGAGGCATCCCCGCTGCACTCCCAGGACTCCGAATGTCACGACCCTCTCTGATAACTAACAGTGTCTCTGAGAAAAGGACCCACTCAAGGCTTTTTGCCACTGTGTGGTGCATGCTTGGGGTGCAGATCAAGTAGCCCCCCGAACCAGCCGAGGTTGAGCTCAGCCACAGACCAGCCTGTCCTCTCTGGGGTCCTTTCCCTGGGGCCTCCTTGCTCTTCCTCTCCAGGACCCGTCATTCCACGTCAGCCTGGCCTGGTGTGTGGGCGACGTGCAGCCCCAGCTGGAAGGGCAGTGCCTGCAGGAACTACAGGTAACGTCCCAGCATGGGCCAAGGGTGGCCTCAGGTGGGGCGAGTGAAGCCACTCGGCCTTGAGGCTTAGGAATCCAAGACAGGGTCCCTGGGACACCGATGACCTCAATGGAAACCTGACATCCCCTCACTACACTGAGTGTCGTCCCCAGACCTGAGGCAGCATCTCCACCTGGGGACTGACCAATAACTGGGACTCTGGGCAGAAGGCTTGAGTGCCCACCAGTCAGCAGGCATGAAAACTGGGGAGACCTGCCAGGCTAGAGGCCTGTTGGCAGTGCTGTCATAGTGAGACCCCGACCTTCAGAAGGGCACCAACCATGGGCACCCAACCATGAAAGCTGCTCCGGCCTGGAATGTGGTCCCGTAGTTCTCCAGAAGCCAGGAAGAAAGACCTGCTTGTATGTGTTATCTTTTAATGCCAACAACCTAGCTGAAATTTTAAAAGAGCAGTTTGAAGTCCAGCAAGACATGTGCAGGCTGGAGGCAGCCAGCCACTGAAAGCCATCGTGCTGGACCGGTGGGCAGTGCTAGACCAGGCCATGGTTTCTGTGCTCCCAGCCTCTCCCCTGTAAAGGTGGGGCCACAGGCAGAAGGTTCTACTGTACAAGCTACTAAAAGGCAAGGCCTGGCACTCCCCTGATGTCTTGTCTGGCCCCTGACGGATTCCGCTAGGGAGTGTTTGCACTGTCCTCTCGGCCCTTGGTCCCCATAACGACTGTCTCTCCTGGTTGAAGGCAATCGTGGATGAGTTTGAAGACTCCGAGCTGCTTCTGCGGGTGCACGCCCAGCAGGTCCGCTGCAAGTCAGGGAACAAGTTCTTCTCCTTGCCTTTGAAGTGAGCGCTGCCACTGAGAGGAAACAGCACTGACATCCCTGCCACCCCCGCACCCTCTCACCCCCTTGGAGGCTCCGCAGGAGCCCAAGCTCTCCCAGGCAGCCGTGGGTGCACCTGTGTCATGGTCATTCCCCAAAACTACCAGTAGAGGGCAGCCTGGGCTTCCTAGTTCCTGTTCTGTGGTGATGCCACACAAAAATGGGTCACCTGGTGAGCCCACCCATGCTCTGGGCCAGACACCCTCTAACCAGACCCCCCTGGCCCGCCAGCTGTTGGCATTTTGGTGCAGTTGGTGTCCAACCAGCAGGGCTTCTCCTCTTCAGGCCTGTCTGAAGCCAAGCTGGGACCCAGGGTGCCACAGTGGGTCTGTCCCCAGCCACCTCTTCTGGTGGCAGCCTATAGTGTGATGTTTTTCTTCTCACCCTCTTGCTCCCCGAGGCCAGTTCTGGGCAGACAGAGGGCAGGCCACCTATCTGTCAGTCTATGTCCGAGTCCCCCAGTCCTCCCTCCCAGGAGCCCCAGCCCCACATCCGCCCCCAAGGAGGTGGCATAGACCTGAGCAGACACTCCATCCCTCCTGGCTGGGGGCTGACAGCCAGGTCCCTGGTGCCAGGACTGCCGGCCGCCCAGGACCCCTCCTCCCCACCACCTGTCTGCACTGCAGGGCAGGCAGAGGACCACACCTGTCCCATTGTCATCTGAATTTCTGGTGATGATGAAGGGGGTGGGTTTGCTTTTTATTTTCTTGGGAGGGGGAGTGGATTCTATATTTTTTATTGTATTTTTAAACTATGTTCTACAAATAAAATGTTCCATGGTGGACTACCCCTGGACAAAGACACTGACTTTGCTGTGCCCCCATGCCATCCATCTGTGTTTCACTCAGGGCAACTCAAAAGCCTCTTTTAACTTCTAAGGTGGCTTGAGAGGCATTCACGATGACCCCAGGAAAAGAGGGTGTGTCACCTAGCCTGCTGCAGGGGGGGGAGGGGGGCGGGGGAGGTCACTTCCCATCTCTGCCTGGTCACAGCCGCCAGGCACTATGCTAACACCCCAGAGGCTGCCCTCTGCCTGGTGCTCCCACACTTCATTGATCTGATTCTACTTCAGCTGCCTCTTTCTGGATGTGGAGGCCAAGGGGGAGGGGGAGCGGGAGCAGGAGTTCAAGGTCCTCCCTGTCTTATATGGGCCCTGCAGCCAGCCAGGCCTTGGAGTGGCCAGTCAAAGGAACAGACTTGGAGAAGAATGCCATCCCCAACTTCAGTCCAGTCAGGCAGAAGAGCACGCTCGCACAAGCACACGCACACACACACACACACACACACAGGCACACACATTTTTCTGTTGGTTCCAGTTTCCAGATAGAAGTTCAGCCAGCAGCAAGACAGGTTCTTTGGGCACAGCCCATCGACATTAGGCTGCACAGTCGTAGCCATGGTGAGCACTAGGTGAGGGGGTTGGGGTGGGGGGCAGGGAGGAGACCTAGGGGGCAGCTCCGTGTTTGTGGCCCATGGCAAGGGGAGCCTGTCTGTGCTGGGTGGGGAATGTGAGTACAGCAACTGAGAAATGGCCAAGATCAATAGCCGGCTCTCCCAGGAAGAATGGAAGGTGGTGATAGAGGAAGGAAGTGGGCCATTCACCGAGGGGGAGGGGCAGGCTGCTTGGCCCCCGCCCAGGCCTGAACAGGCCTTTGAGGACCAGCCCAGCCCAGTGCCAGGCGTGCTGCTGACAGAGCAGCAGCCGCGGCAGCTCTTCCATAAGAGGAGATGTACTCCCGGGTGACAGCCGGGGGAGACTCCTCGCTGCCCAGCGGACAGACGGGGAAGACCTGGGGTGGGGGCTGCCCCGCAGCAGGCTGGCGTGCAGAATAGGAATGCACTCACCAGGAGCCCATCTCACCAAGCAGAGCACAGTCAACACATCTGCCCTAGTGTCCTCAGATGTTCCCCGCAGGGCAGGCGAATGATCATCTCTTGCTTGGCCTGTTTGGCCAATTTCCACCTGGCACTCCCGGTTCTCACCACACGCCTCTGCAGACCACCCCAGCTTTGTTTCCAAGGGAGAGGGAAATCACTCCACCCGCCCGCCCACCCCTGCGTTTATTCCAACTCTTCCTCTTGGCACAGAGAGCTCAAGGACTCCTCTTTGATGGTGTGCCTGATGGGGCCCTGCAGGGGGCAGCCTTAAGCACCTGGCTCCTATCCATGGCACCTCCTCTGAACAGGGGAGGGACCCCAGCTGCCACTCCCAGGGCCCCAAACCAACCAAACCACTGCTGTCCAGTCCACGGGACTCCCATCAACCCTGAGGGCAGGGTTTCCAAGGCTGTCTGCGAGGGAGTAGAGGTCGCCTCTCTCCCACAGAGTGAACTGGTGGGGGTTGAACTTGCCATTAGCCACCCACCATGACGCCACCAGGGCTCCTTCTACCTGGGCCAGAGCTCTCCTTTTTAAATAAGGAAACAAACTCGAGGAGAAAGGCCCCGCTCAAGATTCCATAGGACAGGGACCTAGTGACCTGGTATCTACTCTCCATCTTTCCACACAACCGCTCACCCCAGTCAAGGGCTCAAGGAAAGTGCCCCGTGAGTGGACAAGATCCTGGCTGCAAGGGGAGAAGGAAACGTATTGGCCGAAGATGGGGAATGTTGGGGAAAGGAATGGTGGACAGTTTGGAAGGTATGCATCTCAGTCTGGCCGTGCCCCCTCGGAGGTAGGTTACACTGATGGCACACAGAACTCAGGCTCACCCTGGCACCCAGGAGAGGAACTGACTACTGAGGAAAACTGACTAGACTGACTGGGTGCTTCTCAGACAACGGTTGACTGTTCTGAGTTCCTCTGCTGACCCAGCGTCCTCCAAACCCAGCCCGTGCGAGAACTGCAAAAAAGCTTCCTCGGGAACAATGGAAATATAAGAGAATGAGGTGGGTTTATTTGGGGGGCGTGGGGATAGCGGGAGGACCTCTTTGAAGCTTCCCCTCCATACAATGAAAGCTTGCAAGACGTCAACTCACTAGAGAAACTTGCCCATTTCTCACAACCACTGCCTATTTCCCAAAGCGAGTTGCAAAATAACAATCTCCCGCCAGGCTCAGGGCGACATCCACGCCTCCGGCTCTGTTCTCTGAGCCTCCCTGGTCGCTTCGAACTGGCTCTGTCAGAATCGCTCAGATTTCCGGAGGAGGCGTGGCCGGCTGTGAAAACCGCCCGCAGGTAAGGAAAGCTCCTTCTTCCGGCCCCGCCCACCTCTTCCGGGACTCTCCTCCCGGACCCATCGATCGCGACCACCTCTGGATCCTGGGGTCGGGCCTCTTGCCACCGTGGCAACCTGCTTCTCACATCACTCCCACATTAGAATGACACCTAGCACCAGAAGCCCCGCGCACCCGCCCCGCTCAGGCCTTTCTGGGTTCCTAGTCCCTAGTCTCCAACTCCATGCTAGCCCTGAGCCACAAGTCGAGCCTAACCCTCCCCCCAGCCCTTTGTCCCCCGTTCCGATCATCACAGGAAAGCTTCGAAAGGTAAAGGAAGTTGCCGGCGTCCACACTGCAAGTGGCGAACACCAGGGCTCCCCCAACCTGTACTCTGGCGGCCGCTAAACGCAGGCCTCCAAGTCCGGAGAGCCCCTGGCTTTGCGTCTAAAAAAGTCCGCGAAGGGCCAAAGACACTCTAACGAAGTCTCAAGCCATCTATTTCTATTGACAACAAGACACGTGGATTTCCCCAGCTCGCCCTCCCTTCCCACCCAGCCTCAGTACCCCTGGATCAGATAGGAGAAGGAATCTTCATTCCTCACCGGCAAGGAGACCTGCCCTTCACCATCCCTCCACGGGAGGTCGTGATGGACGTTACCCCAAGAAACAAGGTTGGGGGAACGGAGGAGAGGGCTTCTTCCTCAGCACCTGCTACTGAGCAGAATCCGGCTGAGGGATCGCCCCCCCCCCCGCCCGCCCCCCTCGGCCAGGGTCACCACTCCGGACCCCGCCCCGCAGGGTCTCGCCTGGCCCTTTAAAAAGCGGCTGTGCAGAGGGGGGGTTGGGAGCGCCGGGAGGCGAGCTGAATTCCCGGGGGATGTCGGGCGGGCGCCCGCTCCCGGACTCGCGCGCTCGCTGGGGCCAGCGCCCTGCCCTGGAGACCCCCGCCTGGTCGGCGCTGTGACTGGCAGATCCCGACAGGAGGCGCGCAGTGCCTGGACCCAGGCACAGACAGAGGGAAGGAGGCGAGGCGAGGCGCGCACTGGGCCGGACCCCAGAGCCAGACAAAGGCTGTGGAGTTGAGCTTGCTCTCGGGAGCCGGGCCCCCACCTCTGGACCCCAAGACTGCAGGACCCGCTCCACCGGTCCAATCCGCGCTCTCAGATCTCCCTACCCGCTTCGTCCCGGACTTGGGAATTTGCCGCGGGGGCCTAAGCCGGGCGGCGGCGGCGGCGGGGACTGGAAGCGTTGGGTCCGCCACACGCTCGCCTACCCGTGGGGTTTGCAGCCAGAGAGCGTCGCAAGTTTCTGAGCCCTGGGGGGCCCCGGCGCCGCGAGCTCCAGGACCCCCCCGCGTGCAGTGCTCCGGCTGCGGCGGGCCGGGCGTCAAGAGTATGGGCAGAGACCGGAGAGCGCACGGGCGGCCAGGCTGGGCGGACAGCCCCCACGGTGGCCGGGAGGCGGCGGCCCAGCCCCTGCTGATTCTGCTGGTGCTTCTGGGCTGCCTGGGCCGCGACACATTGGCGGAGAGCTCTGAAATCAATGCCGAGGTAAGGACCTCCGGCTGGCCCCTTGACTGCAGACTCGGGGTGCAGTGGGGCGTGCTGCCTGGAGGTGGCCGGAGAGGAGCCCGCTTATCCGATGGGGGGGGGGGGGGGTGCGCCGGGAAGGAAAGGGGACTAGGCCACCTGTCCCTCTCAGGCTCCATCTTTGCGACGCACCCCTTTCCAAGCCATGGAGG
>PVJH01024916.1:0-32344 GCA_004026705.1 Nesogale talazaci | reverse complement strand
GTCCAGATAGACTATAGAAACAAATTCATACAAACTCCTGTGTATAAAGAGTAATTATACATTCAGAAAGCATACAAAGCCATATGTTTGATATTAGCCCATATACCTGATATCAATCTATGAAGTCCTCTTAAGACTCACAAAACACATGTACTGATTCCAAATAGAGGACAATCACAGGCCAATGAGTAGAAAGTTTTGGGATTCAGTGTGGTGGGGCAAAGACAGCAGGAGGGGGTGAAGGGGTGAGAGGCACAAGAGTCCCATCAAAAGGAACCAACCCCAAATGTGTCCTGCTTGTATGTTTAAGGTTGCTTGTGGTTTCCAATCATGCAAAAGACACAATGTTGAAGTAGGAATGTGGTATGGGTGGTTCCAGTTGAACCAAGTGATGGAAATCAGTCACCAGAGTTTTGCCTTCCTTACAGATTGGTGTGTGTGGCTTCCGATATAAATATGTTGTAAAGAAGAAAAAGTACACCCAAACACAAACTCACTGCCATTAATTTGATTTGGACAAGGAGTGACCCAATAGGACAGGGTAGAACTGTTCTGAGCCTTTCTGAGATGGTTAAGTCTTCACTGTAATAGAAAGCTTCATCTTTCCCTTGCAGAGTAACTGGTGGTTTTGAACTGCTGACCTTTTGATTTAGCAGCCTAAGATATACTTAGACGACCACCAATCTACCAGGGCTCCTGAGAGAAAAATAGATGTGTGAGAATGTTATTATTGAGTTATGGGCTTTCTAGAGAGCCCTTTCACCTTTCTGAGCCTCAAACTTATGATCTTTAACTAGAGGTCTCAGTTCCTGTTCCCATTGGGTTTTCTACCTGCAACAGTCTTTCCAAACAGGGCCTGGCTTCCAGTCATTGAGTCACTACTCAGCTCTCAGATCAGGATCACTGAGCAGTGTATTGAATGAGTGAATAATGAAAATGTAACTGCATGTCTGAAGACCAAACCCCACCCCCACTAAATACTGATATTATACCCACACATACAACAGGAAAGCATTCTTGAAATTACTACTGATGGGCTAAGGTACTTGAAGATTAAGGACAAAGGAGAATAAAATAGGAGAAGTAATTTAAAATATGATAACACAATAAATATGATTGTATCTATAGAAATTTGGGGCAGGAGTAATCTTGCTGGGTTCAGAAGAGAGGCACAAAGATGTTGCCTGCATTAGAAAGCACATATTTCCAACTTTTCATGAAATAAGCTCCTTATCTGTGCCTATCCTACCACTGTAATCCCCTAAACCTTCCACGAGGCCTCCCCAAAGCTGGGAACTCATATGCAGGACATAGTCTTCTGGTACCACTGCAACCTTTAACCAGTGCTGTTAACACTGTGGGTTAGAAAGCAAACTTCTGATGGTTTCAACCCACCAATCACTGAGACAATTGCAGTCTTAATTTTGTACTTGCTTCTTGGGAATCAAGTGTGGACTCATGGGCAAGTCCTGGTTCTGTAGTGGTTTGGGGTTCTCACGGAAGAGGTCAACAGATCAAGACCACTGCTGCTCCAAGCAAGAAAGAATGGACTTTCTATTCCTGTAAAGCAGTGCTTCTCAACATGTGAGTCGCAAACCCTTTAGAGGTTGAATGACACTTTCACAGGGGTTGCCAAATTCATAACAGTAGCAAAATTACAGTTATGAAGTAGCAAAAAAAAATAATTTTATGGTTGCGGGTCACCACAACATGAGGAACTGTATTAAATGGTTGTGGCAGGAGCATAAGTTGAAAATCACTGCTGCAAATAGTTACTGTTTTAAAAACTCAAAATTGCAGCCTTAGAAAGGTTGCTGGTTTGAGCCTACTCGTCCTTTATGTAAGTCCTATCCTTGAATGGATTCCAACTCATAAAGTAGAAGCTTCATCATTTCTTGCCTGCAGAGCATACAGTAGTTTCAAAGTACTGATCTCGTGCTTAACAGCACAACACCGTAATCACTATGTGACCAGGCCTACTATGAGATGAGGTTTCTACTCCTGAAAAGAAATAATCTTGGACACTCCCAAGGGCACTTCTATCGTGCCTTCAAAGCTCACTATGAGTTGGCATCAGCTTGCCGTCACTTGGTTTAATTTTGAGCCTTTGTTTAAGAAGGGTTCATAGAGTTTTCTAAGTTACAAGCCCCAAAAGTGCTGTTGAGCAAACTCTGCCATGGGCTGTAAATGACAAGATCATAAGTTCAAACATACCACCTTTGCTGTGGGAGAAAGATTGACAGCCTGCTTCCATAAAGATGTATATCCATAGCAGTCTTTGATAAAGTGGCTATGAGTCTGCATTATCTTGATGGTGGTAGATTAGTTAGTAGTTTGTCTGTGAGAGGATGACCTGGAAATCTGCTTTCGTAATAAAAGTGTATCATTTATCAGGGGTCCACAGGGAGTATGGGAAAGGAGGAAGAGAAAAAAGAAGAGTTGATACCAAAGGCTCAAGAAGAAATAAAATGTTTTCAAAAACAATGATAACAACATATGAACACATGTGTTGGTATATGGAGTGTTATAAGTGGGGTGAGAGTGCCCAATAATACCAGTTATTAAAAATTAAAATCAGTAAAGTCCACTCTCCTTGGCTCCATTTTGACCTGTCCAACATTGTAAATCTTTGCAGGAAGAGACAGACAGCTCTTTGTCTGGTAGAGTTATTAGTCATTTTCAACCACTGTATTAGACAGGGTTCTCTACAGAATTTTATATTTATTTATATCAATAGAAAGATATATAACACAAGAAATAAACAGTTAATTAACCTATAAAGCAACACAAATGTTTCAGTACAACTTACTTGCGTGAGACAACTAATATACTGGTAGTCCTTCAAGTCTTGAGGGCTACCAGGTAATTCTCTATAGAGCAATTCAGTCTATTTGACCACAAGCAGCAAACAGCCAAGCAGGTCAACAATAGTCATTCAGATGACAGGGTCTGACAGTCCACAGCTCAAGAGATGTATATTCCAGTAGCATGGTGAAGCAGGGCTTGAAATAACCTCAACTCACAGTGACACAGTCCATGGATTAGGTGTTCCATGGGTAGTGTAGCATGTAAATCAAGACACAGGACATGCAAGGCATCTGCCTGCACACTGGTTCAAAGATTCAAGAACAGAAGAAAGACAAGACTCCCTGAGCCATTTATATCTCCGCCTTTCAATTAATCTCACATGTGTTCACTGGCTATATTGGTACAACAAACTTACCTGTCTTCATTTTCCACATTGACACAACAAACCTACCTATCACAATCCATCCCTTGTCAACTTGGCACCTGTAAACAATTCTTTGGCTATCTATAATTTCTGGACATCAATGAAATAAAACATTTACTTAACATCAAACATATAAATGAGTACACACTGAGTCAAGCTGTATCTGATATATCATACATGAAGAAAGAAAAGATACTCAATAAGCACATATAAAGAAAATATACTAACAATCACAAACCTCGCTTTTACAGTTGATCACATGGTCATAACTGATAGGTAGAACTACCTTCTTCTGCTACCCACTTTGTATGACCTTTGCCCTCGGCAACAACAATCCTGGTACCATAACATTTTAGTCTGGGTAGAATAGAGAAACAAACTCATAAACATGCACAGTGAACAAGATAGAGGTTGATATACAAGAGCAACTGCACATGAAGAAAACAGGCCAGTCCAGTCCAAGGCCATAAGTCTGAAATTAGCCCAAATGTCTTATACCAATCTATAAGTCCTCTTCAGACTCATGAAGCACAAGCAATGACACCATGACAGTCACAGGCCAGTGGGTGCAGAGTTGTGTGTATCCAGTGGCAGAAGCATGGCAGAGGTCTCCCTGTGGCTCCTCCAGTGCCAGGTCTCAGGGTCTATCTGCATGCGACCATGTGTCTTGTCAGCTGCAATGTCTCTCAGGGAGTGAACAAGTGTCTCCGCTTTCAAGAAGGACTTACCACATTTGCCAGAATTCTCAGGAGGAGGCCAGGCCCACAAAGAGCTTTCATTGGTTATCTCCAGATTGACAGGCTAGACTCCACCCCTACAATCTTAGTCCTCAGATTAACACCCGAATAGGTGGTCACTACAACCAACCAATTTTCCATTAGCATCACAACACCACCACTTAACTGGTAGCCCCACCAGGTCCTTATGAATTAGAAAATCCTATGAGACAGTTTCTTTATGCCACACAAAGTGACACAATCCACTCAGTGGGTGACTTTGAACTGGACTGAGTTGGGATGCTTTCTCAAGGTTCCATTCCTTTTGTACATAAACCTCTCCCTTATTTCTACAAGCATGTTTACAAATTTGTTTCTCTAGTCTACCCAGACTAACCAACAATAAATTTTATATGCTCTATTTGCGGTGGTTTCTCTGGTTCTTCTCAAAACTGCTAGCCTCCTCATTGCATGGTTATCAGGTTATCAGTCACCTTCCTATAAAAGAGTTGGTTTTGGGGGCAGTACGTGAAATACTTCTTACAAATGGAAACCCAAACCGATAACAACAGACACCAAGCCAAAGGTGAGAGAGTCTGATTGAATAATGTGATGGTGCAAAATTCTACCTGTGTGATCGTGGATCACACACAGGATGAAATGTACTGGAAGGTCATCTCTGAACATTCTTGGATGAAAAAAATAACGCAAGTGTCACACAGGCCCTATACAGCATCAATGAGTTGACATTTTCCTCTTCTTTTTAATTAGACAGAAACTTATGAGGGAATGGCATTTCATGCTGAGTCAATGATCTTTATCTGCAATGCAAAAAGCTAATACGGGTTCCTTATATCTCTACTTCATTCAGCAATGGTGCTGCAAAATGATGCTGGTTTCTATTAATGTTGGTCATTTTTTGCTTTCTTTTCTGCAGAAGACCGAATGGAAAATTTATAATGGAGACTTTAAAGAAAGCAGTTTCAGACCACTATTCACTTCTTGGGAGAAAGAAGGCACTTTCTACTCCTCTAAAGAGTTACAATCCTGGAAACTCACCAGGAGAGTTGTATCCCATACAATTGGTTGCTCTTAGGGAGTTGCTGTTGTTCTAACTACTTGTCCTGGATGTTGCTTCAAAAGAGGCAGGTGGGGGAGGAGGTAAGAGAAGAAGCACAAACTTCTCACAACAAATACAGTTATAAATAAAGGATTGCAGGCATAGAAATAGTTTGTAGCTATCCCCAGTACAGCACTGGGAGGCAACATGAGCTGGAGATGGATGGAAGCCTGGTGCTTTTATGATGGATAAAGTATTACTGCTACAAGTGGAAATGTGACCGTAAGGACTGAAGACATCATAGTTGGAACCTGTGAGGCATGTCATCTCTCTCTGTCTCTCCTGTCTTAGCTACTTTTTCTTTCAATTTCTCTCACCCACTGCCATGGAATGGATTTCAACTCAAAGCAGCACAAGGGACATGGCAACATAAACTGTGGATTTTAGAGATAGAATATCTTTAGAAAAAAATTTTTTTATCACAAACATGATAAAATTCTGCAGAGCAATTCAGTAGTTTTACGTTCAACAATTCCTATATATTTTGTTTCTACTCTTCTGTTGCCTCCAGTATCTCCTGTTTCTGTTCCTCAACCTTTATTAATTCACTAAACATTGTCCTTGAGTAAATATTAATATTGCCCTTGATCTTTTGTTTAACAATTTTAGTGATGGGAGTAGAAAAGCTCATCTTTCTCCCTGCTCTTTCAATAAATTTTGTTCATTATTTTTATAAAAATTAATCCAGTTAATGAGGATACACTCATCTAGAAATGAAGTAACTTTTGTAAACATAATACTTGAATTGGAATAAAACTGAAGTCAAATAAGCCAGAGGCTCTGCTTTCAAGAAATTTAGCATTGGGGCAGGACTATCTGCTAGGGAATCCAGATGTGAGGTGTTTATCATTATTTCTGTTAAAGAATATGAGTGTTTGGGAACTCAGGTCACTCATCCAAATTTTCAGTATAAAATCCTGAAAGATTTTGATTGAAGCCCAGGACTTCTGATCTAACATTTGGGGATCTGTCCACATTTAGAAACTGGTCAGTTTGAGTGTACTTATTCCGCCCCTCCACTTGCTTGCCAGTAAATGTCTCAAACCCTGGTGGTTTTAGTTGCCTCATATACACGTGAAATTTGGACCTGGAATAAGGGAGATCAGAGCCTAACTGATATCTTTGAATTATTGTGTGGGAGAAGAATATTAAGGTACCATGGACTTCCAGATGACAAAAGAGCTCTGTCTTGGAAGATGTACAACTACAATGCTCCTTCAAAGCAAGATTGGCAAGATTTTGGCTCAAGTATTTGAAGGTGTCATTAGGAGGGACCATTCTCTAAAGGAACATCATGTTTGGCAAAATAGAGAGAGTGGACATGAAGAAGTAGTCAAGTTAATAAATTGACACATTGGGAGAATATAGGGGGTGGGATGGGGCTTGATCAAGGGTAATGTCGCAGAGAGGAATTACTGAAACCCGTGAAGGTTGAGCATGATAGTGGGACTATCAGAAATTAAAAGGAAATAAAGGAAAAAAGTTAGAGGCATAGGACACTTATAGAAGTCTAAATACATGCATATTTATGTCAATATATTTATATATAATAGAGGAGACCAAAGTACATATATTTATTTGTAGAATATTAAGGCAACAGATGAATATTGGGCCTCTACTCAAGTACTCCCTCAATGCAAGAACACTTTGTTCTACTAACCCAGCACTCTGTGATGGTCACCTTCCCTGACATGATCACTGAAGACACATGCGTAAATAAGCAAATGTGGTAAAGAAGGTGGTCTCCAGCTAACAAAAGTCCTAACATCTAGGGTCTTAAAGACTGGAAAGGTAAACAAGCAGTCAGTGAGCTGAGAAGCAACAGAGTCCACATGGAAGAAGCACGCTAGCCTGTGTGATCATGAAGTGGTAATGGGACCAGGTTATCAGGAATCAAAGAGTGAAAAAATCATGTGAATGAGGGGAAGTGAAGAGTGGAGATCCAAAGTTCATCAGTAGTTAAGTGAACACCCCCTGTCAGAAGGGTCACAAAGAAGAGATGGGTCAATCAGAATGTATATCACCATTGAAACCCACTTTCCCCTAGATCTTTAATGGTCTCCCACCCACATCATAGCCCCAATTCTACCTTACAAATCTTGCTAGATTAGAGCATGCACAGAGGTACAGATAAAAGCTCCCAAAGCAGAGAATTTAGGATAGTTACCACTCCGGGAATCCAGGACAGATACCACCAAGACAGAGTAAGGATACTTGGAGGGCAAGGCAGGGGATAGTAAGGGAAAATCAGTCACAAAGATTAACTCCCTCCCAAGGGGACAGACAATAGAAAAGTGGATGAGGAGGGAGACAGTGGTTGGTGTACGTGAAAAAAATGTATAAATTATCAAGGGTTTATGAGGGAAGGAGAGGAGGGAATAAAAAAATGAGGGACTGATACCAAGGGCTCAAGTAGAAAGAAAATATTTTAAAAATGATGATAGCAGTATATGTACAGATGTGCTTGACAAAATGGATATATGTATGGATTGTGATGAGAGCTGTAAGCGGTCCAAATAAAATAACAAAAAAAAATTGACACAATGGCTACACCAATGGGCTACATACAACACAATAACAATTATAGCTCACCACAGGATGAAACAGTGTTTTTCAAGCTGTGCTTGGAGTCAAGATGAATTGGAGTGGACTCAATGCCACCTACCAACAATACAAACATAATTATATCACAATTAAAATAATGTGTCACATAAAAAATGACTAAAATATTTCATAAAATATTTCATAAATATTTAAAAGATCTAAAGCAACACAATTATTGATATTAAACTGTACTTAGTCAACAGACCACAAGAGTGGTTATTGAGAGGAAAGGGCAAGTGTGAATTTTTGTGATACAGCTTATCTATCTGCAATGGGTGACATTGTGGAAACACTTGTGCAAAGCCAAGTAGTAACACCAGCTATTAAAAGGGGTGCCCCCACTAAATTAAAGGGTTGGATGCTCTTCGCCATTGGCTCATCAAGGGCTAGAGCTGTAAAAGGACATCCCCAGGATGTTGCTCCATGCATACACTGGAGCCAGAAAGCAGAGCAGAATTCTGCTGGAGGAGGCCCAGCGTTTGCTCCTGTGAGCTGGAATTGAACCTCCATCCCAGTGGGCCATAGTCCCGCGCACAACCACTACGCCACCGGGGCTCAGCCCCCCAACATTGTTTCTTGATTTATGAATTTTTATTCTGAAACAATTCCACAAGGGACACACTGTTTTTATTCCATAGCATCTTTAAGTTGGCACTTTAGTCAAGGTCCATTTCACTTTTAGTACCCACTAAGAAACACTTCTTCAATATTACAGCCCGCAGGAATCTCTTCTTTCATAGTTGCATTATTGCATTTATACTGAAAATCAAACTTGATATTCATTGATTTTGTCAATAAATTCACTTATGCAATAAACTGTTTGAACACACGTACTCAATGCCAAAACAGTTAACAGAAGGAAGACAGATGCGTTTCCAGATATGAAGGTGTCCATGAGCAGCAGCCAGGGACATCAGTTCTGTACAAGAACAGAGCAGGAGAAGGGGCCACTTTTGTGTGGGATATCTGCAGAGGCTTCACAATCAACATCATCTTCTTTGTCTAGGTCATTCATTCCAGAAATATATGAATGTCTATTCAGTACAATTTTATATATATATATATGTATGTATGTATGTATGTATGTATATATATATATATTAGAAGTACCCAGAAGAGTACAGAATGAGTGGATATACTACTTGCATGCGGAAAAAATTTAGAAAATGCAAAATAAGAGTGACTTATGTAACATCGAGGTCTGGAACACACAAGTAATTCAGAGGTAGTGATGTGACTCCACCCTTGTTGTGGGCCCTTCATCCTTTCATATAGACTCAAAGATGGCTAATCCCAGTCCAACAAGTAAATGGACACTCTAGCCAGCCAGTAGGAGACAGGGGCCAACCGACGATATACATGAAATATTTGTTTCTTGGACAATTGAGTCTCTCTCTCTCTCTCTCTCTCTCTTTCTCTCTCTCTCCCTTCTCTCCCTCCAGATCCACCTTCTTTCTTCCCTCCTTCCTTACCCTAGATTGTAGGAACTACCTAAATCCTCTAAAGTACATGGAGTAGGTTATTAAGTGGCTACATGTTTTACAGTTTCATTCTCAGATATCCCAACAAATGAATTTAATAGATTAAATATTATAGCATACGACAGTGTTAGCAATGTCTCTTGGTTTCTAGTCCAAATCACCAAGTATATGGATAGAAGGACTTTTGACCAGGTGAGAAACCCCTAGAGAGAACCACGTTTGCTGAAGATAGCCTATAATGTATGTTCCATACATATTGGTTGGAGCTGCCTGTCAGACATGTAGGAGGAAAGTCAGATGACAAGGGCCTGGGGAGAAGATACAGATAGAAGATATGTTACATAGAATAAAATACACCTGCTGATTTGCCCTTGCTGATTTAGGGAAAATCTATGAAAATTAAAAAAAAGGAAGAGGACTCCATTGGGATTTAACTGTGTTCTTGTACCTCATAACACAGAGATACCCTCCCATACACCCCCACATTTTAACCTTACTCCTCTGGTAGAAATATATATGAGGGGACTTCAAAAAGTTCATGAAAAAAAAAACCAGAATGGGAATATCATGGAATTTTTTCTTCATTTTTTTCAAGTCTCTCATATTTTTTCTTGCTCACCTCTGACCCCTGAGGACTCTGAAGACTGGAACATAGTCAGTTTTGAGACATGACTCCTTCATTCATTTGAGCATCTGTCACTGGTCCCAAAGTTGGCCTAAGATACCCACAGGGTCCATTCTGCTGTCACTCATAGAGCTGTTGGTTGGAGTGAACTGATGGCGATGAGTTGAGCTTGGAGTTTGGATTATGATCCAGAGTGGGGCTTCTCTGCCGTGTTCCCAAAGATGAGCCTTGCGACAACCAACCCTCTCCAGAACGTGATGCAGCATCAGTCTATGGGATGTCATTTTGGGGGGATAAATCTCTAGCCTTTTCAACAGACACCCAAAGATATTTGAAGAGTACAGAATGTCAACAACAGCAACAACAACAACAACATAACAAATATAATGTGGAGTTACCTATGTTAACAGGATACCTTGAGGGTACTGACTGGGGCACTTGGAGAAATCTGAAAGCTCTGGGCAAGAGGAGGCTCCCTAGTGTACGAGGGCACCGATGAACTAGGAGGGAGTGGGGCAGGTAGGAAGAACACTGCTCTGTGTGCAAAGGCCCGGCGATTGGCAACAGCATCATATCTGGCTTTTTAGAACCAGGGCAGAAATACAACTTCCTAAGTTCAGGCATTCAGTAAAAGGTGAGAGAGCAGATGATGGGAGACCTTGTATAGAATATGGTATTAAGAATATTAAGGCCAATAGGGACCAATTAAGAATTAGAAGCATACCTGTCCCATAATGATATGTATATATATGTGTGTGTATAGATCTATATATCTATACCATCTCTATATCTATCTATCTATCTATCTATCTATCTATCTATCTATCTATCTATCATCTATCTAAATTGCTGTCAAGTTGATTTGTGTCAGCTGAACTTTCCCAGAGGGTTTCCAAGGCTGCAGAGGGCCACATCTTTGTCCTGTGGAGCCAACCTTAAGTTCCAGCTGTCAGTCCTTTGGTAAAGCAGCAGACATTAACCACTGTGTTGTGAGTTATGCTTGCAGGAAGCATTCATTGAAGAAGGAGCAGATGCCTGGATAGGGGTGTCCAATGGAGCTTCTGGCACCATTCTAACCTATGCAGAAGTCATATGGGTCAGAAGATCTATTTGAACCTTCTAGAGCATGTCTGAGGTGATTCCCTCATCCACCTGCATGCACTGTTCTCTCTGGTTCAAATTCTCAGATCTTACGGCAGTTAGACCAACCATTAAAGTTTATTAAATGACCCAAAGCTTGTGCAGGAGACACATTCAAGCACATACTTGAATGCCACTGGTGACTTAATCTTCATATCCAAACACAAAATAATCCAAGGCCAGGAACTGTTTTCTTTCACCTTTCACTCCTGGGGTTTGCCACGTGATTCAAGCCTGCATTTCTAAGAAGACAAACTTCTTCCATGCTGGAAGCAAACTAAGAATAAGACTTGAGAAATGCTTCTTTCTGAAAATTATGGAGAACCACATGGCCCTTTCCTCCTGCTAACCACATCCTGTAGGAGCAGCCAAGCGTTCCTCCATCAATCATTCTGCACTCGTGAGCACACAAAATGCAGTTCACAAAGTGGCACCACGAGCATGTTTAATTGAGCCTTAATGAGGGGGCCACAGCTGGTTGGACTAAGTGCTCAGGCAGGGAACTGTTCCCTCCATTCTTCTATTGATGCTATGCTGCCACATTCCAAGGGGGCTTCAATAAGTGTATGGGAGATTCTCTTCTATTTTAATTCCATGCTTTCTCCAACTTTCTGGAAACACTCATATTTGTGGAATGTCTAGTTAAAATTCTCTCTTAGCATATGCTGAGGACCTCAAAGGAAGGAAGAGGGGTGGTTTTAAAAATACGTAAGGGAAAGACTAAAAAAATACATAAGGTCCCATTTGTCAATAACAATATTTATTGATGACATATTTTCCCTATCTTTACTTACTTCTCAATTTCAAAGCCAATTTCCCAGTTTTAGATCTTTGCAACAGAAACCCCCTACTTGCTCATTTCCCAGGACCACTCTGTAACAACAAGAGGTTATTGCACACTTAAAATAAGGTTGCTATGAATCAGCATCTATTCGAGGGAACTGAGTGAGCTTTTTTGGGTGACATATGACAATACAAATTAGCTGCTTTGCAGTTCCGGAGGCTAGCTGTGGCTCACCTAAAAATTTCACCAGGGCCAAGCTAGCTCAGAAGGCTCCAAGGGACTCTGGATGCCGTTCCGTCAGTTTCCAGACGTGTCAGCCATCCTTGGTGTTCCTTGACTTGTAAATATATTATGCTGTCCCTCTGTTTTCACATGGCTTTCTCTCTATTGGTGTGCCTATTACACACTCTGTATCTGTATGCCTTTATCCTTATAAAGGCAGTGGTCTTATAGGCTTACATCCCACCTAGTGTGACCTGGAGTGACCTTAAACCGAAAATCCTATTTCTAATAAAGTCTCATTCCTGTCAGTGACTGGGGGCTAGAATTGAGATATCCACTTTTTTAGTGGATGCAACTTATGCCCTCATAGTTAACCTTTTGTTTCCTAGATCCATCCCCACCTCCAAAACCTCTTTACCAATCCCAGAATCTACATGTTTTAGCTCATTCTTTATCAACGAAAGTCCAAAATATCAACAAAAAAAACCCAAAATATCCTTTAAGTAGAATAAACACAAGAGTCAAAATTTCCATGTACTGAATCAGTTTTGGATGTCACTCATTCAGGACTTACATGTGTCTTCTTTGGGAGGTAGGGGCACTGCTTGACACACTCCTATGACAAGCACCGTATGACAATAGTCTCCTTTAAACTGCTCACAATATGATATAAACTCACTACTATTGAGTTGATTCTGAATCAAAACACCTTTATATATGGTCTCTAAGACTGTAAATGTTTACTGGAGCATCTTTCTCCTTCAGAATGGCTGGTTGGTTTGAACTATTGACCAAGTAGTTAACATCCCAGTGTCTATCTTGCCAAGCAACCAGAACTCCTCAAGGCACTGTAGTTATCTTCTTCTTCAAATAGGGAAGAAAGTACTTCATTTTCCAATATAAAGACATCAAAACAGAAGAGTAGGATTTGCATTGTCTTCCTACTCCAGATGAGATCATTCTATAAAACTCTTGCCCTGCTCAGCACCAGACATTCTGTTTCATTATTAATAATGATCCTCCCCATATTTGCACATGGGAACTACAGCCGTGGCTGTATACACAGTTGCTCTGTTAACAAAGAGGCCAAGTGATTTTATTCTGATTTCTAATGGAGTGAGATAGTTGAGCTATCTCTCAAAACTGGTTTGTTCAATTTAATTTCTGATTCAACAAATTCTGATGGATTGCATTCAGTTAAGTGTATGACAATTGTCAAAAACAAAAAATATGTAGTCTTTACCATTTCCATCTTTAGTATGCCAATGACTTCTTTTTCTGTGATTCCTGACCAAGAGAAAATTTTCTCAGTGTTTATGCAACTTGCAAGTGGACTTTTACTGTTAAAATTCCAGGTGCTCATAAAAAACACACCCAAATCATGGAAACAAATGCTCAATGTGAAGAAATCAAGCACTAAATTAAGTCAATAAGCAATTAGAAAAGCAACTTATTCCAAAAGAGGGGGCTGGGAGTAGGAGGCAGTGTCTCTTGTCAATATATTTACTGAACATAAGCTTCCAATTTCTTTTTTTTTTTCAAGGACGTACACATCATATCAAATTTGAAATGTATTTACCAAGACTTAAGACATCACAGAAGCCCTTGTGGCAATGTGGCCTAAACACTTGACTACCAGTGACATGAATGATGATCAAGCCTACTCCAGGGGAGAAAGATGACGCTTAGTCATTGCAAGGGAGAAAGATGAAGTTGACTGCTCCTGAAATGATCGACAGCTTCAGAAACTCTACTGTGCCTATTGGGGCCACTGTGTCAACTCCATGACAGTGAGTTTGGTCTTAGTTTGGTATGCCAATGTCAAAATATAGTTAAGAAAATCAAGCAGGGATGTTAAGAAATCACAGTCAGAGAGAATGAGAATGACCCTGAAGTGTTACAAAACAGAGATGGTAAAACCTGGTAAACTTTACAGTAGAGTAAGTGAGAAGGATGATTCATTTCCCACAGATCATTTTCATCAGTTCATTCATGGAAACAGAAGTGAGAAGAAGAGCTACACACACATATAGAAAAGTCTTTGTCAATTATTCAATTCCAGAGCTCTAGATTGCAGGTCAAGCACAACATGATCCTAGAGAAGTACGCTTAGCATTGAAGGATTAGAGGAGTTAACAAAATGGAAAATTTCCCCTAACAGTTAAGAGTACATGAAGGCAGAAATCATGGCAATTCTAAAGACCTTTCTTGAAACAATTCAGAAACTAAATTCTTAAACACAGACATAATAATTGGCATTATTATTTGTAATGCTGTAAATACAATTAGAAGAAATAAATGATAAAATTGTCCCTCAAAAGAAAATATAATTCTAAAATTACTTTTAGGACAACACCAAATATTTCATGATTGGTGAGATAACTGAGAGAATTATATTTTCAGTTTCAGAACTGATTTTTAAATACTATTAAGGAGTGGTAACATTTTAAAAAGCAGTAAGATAGAGAGCTGAAGAGTCATGAACGTCTGCACTTTATTTTACCCAGTTCTCTCAGGTTACCTGGTGCGTATTAGAGCAATATGGTATACGATGACATCCTTCAATGATGGAATGTTTTATGACTGTTCGGTTCAATAATGACAGCTGCAACCACATGAAATTATTAAGCAATTAAAATGTGGCTTGTTTGAGGAATTGAATTTGTAATTTTACTTAATTTTAATGAATTTAAATGTAAATAGCCTCCTATGACTACTAACTATAAACACAACTCTAGGAGATTTAGAAGTGTTAACAGCTTATTAACTAAGCTCAGAAATAAAGTTTTAAAATATGTGAAGTTAATTTTTTTTCCTACTAGGTATAATAGCAATAAAAAGATAGTAAAACATAATTGAAAAAATTCTTTTGATGTTCATTCTGCTTATTTTCTATTACCTTGAGCACATGGCAAAGAACAAATAAAAATCCACTCCAAAGAAAGTTAAAATAATTATACACTTCAAATTAATACCACAGGCAACTTGATTAATACCATGACTGGATATCAATAAAGAAATAATTGCAAATATAAGGAAAACCTAATACGTTAAAAATATATGAGAAAAGTAAAACAGAAATAGACCAGTGCACCACAGATATTGAAGTTGTCACAGCGACACTTTATTTATAGTCAGTGTGTTCAAAGGGACATGTGAGCCAAATTTTAAGTCAAAAAAAACCCTAACTTTTAGACATAGGAACGTGCCTAATTCTGGATATATATTATCAACAGTGACTGTTCTCTAACACCTACATTCCAGACAAACAGATGATGGTTATCTGAGAGATCTTCATCAGGGATTGATTGACACAGACTTGCAATGTTTGTCTTCTGAAGCTAACTCACATTCAGAGAAGAAAGAATCCCAATGGACACTTTAGTCCAACTTTGAAAATCACTTAAAATTGCCAAGCCTTCTTGTACTCTCTGTTTCCTTCAGTCTACATAAACCACAATGCTGCCACAATTATTTAGAATATTCTGTTTAGGCCATGTGTCCCTAATCCTCAAATCATGCATCAAATAATACATTCCTAATATTGCTTTAAACTTATGTAGTTTCCATTCTCAGAAATTTTGTTGCAAGTTTAAAAATGCAAAATTTAAAATAGGTTTTTCAAAATTTGTAAGTAAAATAAATAACCAAATTTAAGAAATTCATGGATGGATACTCTTGTATCTTATATTCAGCCAAAAGGAGAGTGAATTGATTCAACATTATAGTAGAAGGAATTGTTTATGTTGAAACATGAGGCATTAAAATACTTTTAAAATATTGAAAGAAGGGTAGGATAGTCAAAAAAGAAAGCTTAAGGTTTTTGTAAATAGATTGTAGAAATTGAAAACACAAACAACTAGCAAGGATCAAAAGAGTTGAAATTGTCTTCATGGCAGTGGATTTGATATAGTTTGAAAAATAAACAAAAGATGAATTTAATTTAAAAAGTCTTATTTATGAATATAGTGCTAACATCCTGATTATAAGAAAAAATATAAATCATATGCATACAGAATATTTTAAAATAAAAACCATCACACCTTTTTATGCCATTCAAACACTAAAACTATCATCTTCAGCAAAAACCCTGAATATAAGTTGACTCCAAGGCAAAGTTAATTATTACATGTAAAGAGTAACACATAATTTCCATTTTTATTGGACATGCAACATTCTAATTTTTAAAAATCTATTAACACTGACTGAAAAGTAATGAAGCAAACACTGAGGAAAAACGCAATGGCAATTAAACACATCCACAATTATTATGGGGAATTTTAATGCATTCTCTCAGCAACAATTTGTAGAAATTCAAGGGAGTGAATTAGCTTACTTGATCTAAAGTTCATTTAATAAATGCTGCATCCAATCAACTATGGGATGCTATTGATTTCAGGAATGCATTAAATGATTACCCAAGGTATTCAGCAATGCTGAACATCAAGAAAGACTTAGGAAACTTCAAAGCAATTTTACTTCATAGAAACTGTCTATTGACATGAGATATATATGTATATATTTGCATACATATATGTATGTGTGTATGTATATATAAATACATTTCCATTGGTTCAAAGGAAGAAACAGTGAAATCTCTCTTTACACGTCTTTGTTTCTGATCCTACTTCTATTTATTACTCTTTGTGATCTTATTCAGCATCATACTTTAAAAACTGCCTATTCAATGATAACTACCAATTTCGTGTTACCTATTGGTTCAATCATGAGTATTTTGGTTATCTTTACATTGAGTAGTAATCCATATGGACGTCTACAACCCTTGATCTTCATCAGCAAGTGCACCTCACTTTCAGTAAGTAAGGTTATATCATCTGCATATTACAGATTGTTAATAAGCCTTCCTCCAATCCTGACACCAAATTCGTCTTTATGTATACTTGCTCAGTATATAGATTGAACACGTATGGAGAAAGGATATAACTCTGACACATGAAAAACAGCCCTAACAAATTCACTGCTATTGAGTGTATGTGGACTCACAGTGACCCCATACACTAGAGACCAGTTGAAACACAAGTCCCATCATGCCTAGTCCTGCTTACAATTTTGAGTATTACTGCTTTCAATGAGTTTATATAGAAAATATACATTCCTGGTACAGAAAGAATAACAGAAGTCAGTAAGCAATAACTGATATCTATAATCCACACTCATAGGAGGAGTGAAGAAAATCCAAGGACACACTGCACTAGGCCAATCTGCTACAACAGGGACTCAATGGAAAATGTTAAAGAACATCGAGGCGTGGGGATACCGCACATTCAAATGGGTCCTCAGGGGTGACTTTGCAATTGTGGAAAATAATAAAAACAGACAGACAGCAAGTGCATATATTTTTCCAATGAGTATATATCTATTGGGGCTTACAGATCTTTCAAAAGGTATATATGTCATAGAGCCAACATATAATATAATCAAGAAGTAATATCATAAGCGAGTAACATAATAAGCAACGAGGTGAGTCATTATCTTGACCTAGTGCTAGTTGACCTCAACCGCAACCTTATCCCTCTCCAGGGATTTGCTCCTTTTAAACGTGATTTGCCTATAGAACCTGATTGTTCTTATATACAGATAAACTCTAGACACAGGAAATAGCCCAATGCAAATATAGGATGCCTTTATGACACCTCCTTTATGGGGATTATTGGATGGACTGTGTTCAGTCTTAAGAATGTATATTAAGACTTATTTATATCTCATAACTGCAAAGGTCTTCCCCCTCCCCTGGGTTTAGCCCTCCAGACTCATAATTATGAGTATAGAGGATTCAGTTGCCTTACATTCTCATCCATAAAATGTATTCTGCATTTTATGTCTCTATTAACAAGTAAGTGTTATGAAAGAACTAAGCCCACTAACAAGGTTTGGTTTAATAAACAAAAGGAATTCTGCAAGTGATTACAATCACCCTGGACATGATAAAGTGATATGCAACTGCTTTAGCTAATCAGAGTATTTGACTATTAGGAGATACGTAGCATTATTTGGGCTAAGCATTAAGAAAGTAGGCAAAAGGAGAAGCACAAATCAAAACTTTGATATTGGAGTGATCTGTATGTACCCGGGGGCTTTTCGCTACATTTTCTCATGCACTTTTTGAAGCTCATTTTAACTTCACCTCTGCCATTAATTTGTTTCATGGACTTGGAAAAACCCTCTACCTTTTAACTGTATTAATTTCTTCATCTGCAAAATGGGATGACTAAACCAGGCCTCATTGTAGACTTCCTTTAGGCACGATCAGCACCTGATAGAGTGGTTGTGGAGCATTAAAATCTCAAACTACCAGTTAACAACTATGTCATGTTACTGATTTTCTTAATGTCCAGGCGCAACTCAGTCAAGAAGAGATTGTGACTGTCTCCATTTCAGAAATGAGCCCATGTCCATTTCATGTCTCATTGCTGATGCCCATATTTATACATTTAATAAGTGACAGAGCTGGGCATCAAACCTGGCGCCCTGCACAGTAAGGACATTTCCAACTGTCCTATCCTGAAGCACCATCACGCCCGGATGTCAAATCACCATTGTAGATCTTGAGTTGCAGAATCTCCATCTTCCTAAGGCCTATAGTAACCCTCAAAAGTTCCGCCTCGCCATCCCTCCCCAAGCCCGCCAGCGTCAATAATTTTTAGTTTCTAATTAAGAAAAAATATGAATCTGCAACTTAATGATAGTTCAATACAATCCCCTCTAATAAAGAAATCTTGTTATATGGCTTTAATAAACACAAAACTAGAATATTGGAGACTTGGGTCACTTCAGTTTGTCTAGTCTCTTCAGCCCTTAAAAAAAGCAATGAAAAAATCCACTACATGTGTATTTCTTTCTAGGACCCCTGACAGGTTGGCGGTAGGACACTGACTCTGAAAGGCTGCCACATGGCACTCTGCAACTCTGAAGACAGAGCCTCTGGAAACCCTTTGGGACAGTTCGGCTCTCGTTTAGACTAGTGAGGCATTGCGATCAGCTCGGTGGCTAAGGGTTTGCTTTCTCGTTTTGTATTTCCTTGAGACCAAGAGACCACAAGACCATGTGGGGAAGATGATATTCGTCTGTGAACTCGTAGTTAGAAGTGAAAGGCTACTGCCTAAAGGGCAGAATTGTGCTACCGTGTTTTCAAGATGCTTAGAGATCGTCAGGAAATGATGTCAGAGGAAAGAAATCACAGAAAAGAGGTTATTCCAGGTCCTACATGAGCCAAGGGAAACATCATGGACTTGAAGTCTTAGCTCTTTCCTCCTTTAGGAAACCTGTTGCTGTCAAATGGACTCCCAGTAATGGCATCATAGGGCGTCGATGTAGAACTGCTCCACAGGGTTAACCGTTGGTTGATTCATTGGAAGTAGCTCGCCTAGGCCTATGTTCAGATGTAACTCTGGATCAATTCAAACTTCTAAACTTCTTCTTAGAGCTGCATACATGAATTACCTGCCCAAACCTAGGACTCTCCTCACATTATGCCTTCCTTTTGAGTGTATCTGAGTCACATATTCTTTAGCTGCATAAAGATCAAGTGGTGTCTTCTTAATTGGATTAGTAAAATAAGTCCCTGAGATTATGCACATACAGTGTTTTGTTTTTCAATGCAAAGTAAGGAAGTAATTCTCCAAATCACTGGTTTGTGTGACCACTTTGGTCACCCAGGCATGTATGACATTGCTTCAGGACATTCATGGAAAACGGGACAGAAGATAAAGGATTATTCCCCCCCCCCCCCGCAAGCATTTTGTAGCCCCATATTACATCACCCAACAACAATTTCTGCTTCTCAGGTGTACTGGGAAGCTGCCCTCTTGGTAGAAGCAGGAGTTGTAACCTGGAAGAGGCCTAAGGACTGTGTGAATCAGAAGAACTGTGAGTCTGGAGAAATAGACTCCACCTTACCCACCTACCACCAGAGCCCACTGGAAATATACCCACCCCACATGATTATTTCACAACCTATATGACCTAAAAAGACCTATATGATTCAAATCTGACTAGCATTACTGAAAATAAGCCGGGGAGATAAAAAACATCAAAGCAAACAATCAAGGATTGGAGGAGTCTTGATGCAAAAGAGAAGGTCTGGTAACTGGCATCATTCACTTTTCTTCACGTGATACCATGCAAGACAGGAAAGACACCTGTACAGAGGACAGGTAGGAGCAGAAGAAATTGTGAAAGGACATACAACTGAAACGAAAAAATGCACCCAACTTTGGTTTGTGCAAAGATTAGAAAAGCAGGAAGGGCTGATCCACTCAAGAGCTGTTGGGGACACTGAATCTGTTTAACAAAGTGGCTTCAGAGCGATGGTTTAATGTCTTAGTAACTGAGGACCGAATAAACTCAGAGCACAGCTGATGCTGAGAAAGGGCCAGAGGGACCCCTCCAACCTGCGAGACAGATCACGTCCATGACAAGAGCTCCACCCCAGAGGAAGAAAAAGATCACAGGGAGTCATTGAAACGGGTGTCCTTCTAAATCCAGTTTCCTGGCTCGGTTATCAAGTTTAATTGCTGCTCCAAAGGTGGGAGGTTTGAGTGCTCCAGAGGTGCACTGGAAGGAAACACCTCAGAATCTGACTTCTGAGATCCTGGCTCCTGAAAACCTGATGGAACACAGTGCTGCTCTGATGCACACATTTCCCCTGGGTCTGACTCCACTTGGCAGCAGCTGGTTTGGGATTACGTTTGGGGTGTTACATTCTCTTCAGACTTAGGAGGGAGTTAATTTTCTCCCTGCTGTTATAAACATGTGATGTCATTTAGCTAAAGAGCATAGTTGTGTCATCAGAGTGCTACATAATTATTCTGCCAATGGGACCTGAATCAACCAGCTCTATTATTTGCTTTTCTACGTGCTTAGTTTTTCTTTGACTCAGTCAAGCTGCATTCCTGTGATGCTCTGTCTATGAGGCAAAACTGATCCCTTGAAAGTAATATCAGAGATCAGTGCCAAAGAGAGACTTACCCTGGGAAACCCAAACAAAAAGCTCAGAATGTGGTAGTCCAAACTCATAAAGATGTTTACTGAGAGATACTTAAAGGAATCAGGACACTCCTGAGTTAGAACCCACTCCATGAGAGAGCCCACCCAATCCCACCGCCATTGACCTGACTCTCGGTGAGTCTATGGAGGGTTTCCAAGATTGTCAATTCTTGCAGGACATAGATGGCTTTCTCTTGAGGAGTTATTTTGGGTTAGAAATGCAAATTTTATGGTTAGCACCCCATGGTTTACCTGGCTGTGCCACCAGGGATCTCTCTCAATGGCAGTGGGTTAAACATGCCACGGTGGTAAAATCCTCACTGGTCTCTGACCCTGGTCTTCAGTGTCTCTTCAGTCGCCAATGTGATTGTTCCTCCTCTCTTGAAATTCCTGAACAGTCTCCACAAATTTTATGGACTCAGCTTCTCTCAATTGCTCACATGTACTATCTGCTCTAGTGCTTAACACTGAAGTCAGAATCATTTTTTCTTTTCTTTTCTTTTTTTGCATGATTTTGCTAACTATCAGACCCATTTCCCCAGTCTGCTTTTCCTTGTGGAAGAATCACCCACTCCCTTAGGTCTTCCTTGATTCCTCTGTCCTTTTACAGTGCATCCAGAGCTCAAAATGCTTCCAAAGGGACTGGCAAGTCATTGGAACACAAAAGACATCTGTGTGTTGAATGAGTAAATGAATGGATGGATGAATTAACACACAAAATAAACCATTGAATCACCATGAGTGCAATGACTCTAAACATAAAAGGTAGCTAAGAAGCAGGAAAATGTTAGAATGTTACTAAATTCCATTCATAAAACATGGAAGAAAACAGTGCACATGTGCATTCTGAACAAATATTTTTGGCCTAAGGAACCCTTGGGTGTGTTTTCTCTTACAGGAAACAGGCAAGTCTTTGTATGGGTTGATTCAGATCTGCTCATATTCTTACTGGATGGCAAAGAGAAAAAAGGTACTGGCAATACTAAGTGCTCTGCTTGTCAAACACCTTCCAGTTTTTTAACCAGGGCACATTTATTGAAATAAGCTATCAGAAGGCAGGGCAATGCCGTTGTGATCATTCTCACGATACCAGAATTGTATGAAGTATCGGGTATCAGGGGTAAGTATGTGCTTGAAGAATACATTTTATTTCTTGTAAACAAATTAATAACTACTAAAACAAAAGTTCAGTTGTTTAGAATAATAATATCATATGTCAGGTATCGGGATACAGAAAATCGACCATTTTCTAAATATGAAACTGTGACTACTTCCGGAAATTTCTCTCTGTGACATTTATGAGCCCAACATTAATCCTCTGTGTGGTGAGGACTAATCCTCTCACATTTATCTTTTAACACGTGGCCAGGAGAGGCCATATCCTTGAGAAGGGCAACGTGCTTGATAAAGTAGAGGGATCGTGAAAATGAGCAAGGCCCTGAACAAGGTGGATGGACACAGGGACTATAAAAAGGGGCTCAGCCTTACCTGTTGAGAGGATAGGTCAAGAAGGGGTGGTCTTGTTAGCTTTCTGGTGTGGGTTGTACCTCCGTCCTTCGCTAGGCACGCTGAAAAAATTCACGCCGAAGAGTCTTAGTAATCCATGCCAGTTTTTTTAAGGGAACGGAAAGGTGTGGGTGTAAGTCTCAAAGTGGGACATGCTAGTTTTGAGAAGAGTGCCGAACCACGCTGGGGTCCACAGCCGGGCATAAGCAACCACGTGGGAAAGAACACCCACGCGTGTGGAATTGTATATTCGGTGGTGGGATTCCGGGAGACCAGAAGCCCAAGAACATCAGTAGACCCTGTAGGCCCAGAGACTAAGAGCATGTGGACCAAGAGGCTGTGGGCCCAAGTAGGCCTGGGGTGGACACATGTGCACCCACCTGGGGGCGGCCCTCACCCTCTACCTGCCGCTGACCTGGAGCACCCTAAAAGAGAGATTGGCTTTCCCTGCGGCAGGCTTTTCATAGCTCTGGCTGAGGAGGCGTGGTTGAAGGTATTGGGTCCACCTGTGTGATGCCCCGAAGGTGGAGGATAAATTCTAGGTTTCACCTGTGCTGCGTGGTCCAAGTCTGCACATGCTCAGTGTGGGGTCTTCCCATAGGTGTCCTAAGGCTGCCTGATTTCTTTCCAATTCTTTCTGACCTCCTCTATGGCCTATGGGCGCCTTTGCCGTCATGGGAGGGACAACCCCTGTTCCTAAATTGAGCTACCCAGCAGTCTTTTGTTTATCCGGTTGCTGTGAGTCAGAATGGATGATTAACAATGACGACAATCGTGTTGGAGAAACTCAATCCTAACATTCTTATCCCAAAGTTACTCAGCCTAGTTTCAGTCTCCATTCTCTGCATCATAACTCACCAGTTAAATTCCTTTTGCGTATTGAAGGGCCATGGCCTCTAACTATGTGACACATTTGACATGTGTCAAAATTTTAAAAAATCTTTCATAAGGAAAGTAGTTTCCCATAAGAGAAAGTCGTTCTCTTCCTTAGTTAATGGTCCTAACTCAGTTGCTTAAGCCAGGACGAATTTTCAATTCATCCTAATGTCTTCCTTTTCCTCAAGATTTAATTCTTTTACTTTAATGCTTCTCTGTAAATATGCTGTGGGACCCCATCGTTTCTAGAACGATTGTTACTGAGGGGGCACTAATTTTTTTATATACTTGGATCACATTTTTTTTTAACTTGGATCATATTTGCTGAAATATTTCTCTGCCTTTGCTGCATCTGGGATCCCTGGCAGCACTTCTGGATAGTCTCTAATCTGCTAATCCCAACATCAGCAGTTCAAGTCTAACTCTGCTGCTCAATTTAACTTGTAGTTGGACTTCATTGTGTTTCTTTCTGGGTGTAAGCTTGCTTTTTACTCCTTGGATTTGTACATGCTATCACCAGGGATGTGAATGGTTTCCTTTCATCTTGATGGTCAATTCCTGATGAACTTTTAGGGTGTTGAAGAAAACAATAAATATCTACATCTTCAATTTATTAAGAGTGTAGAATGATTGAATCAATGAGTCCTGGTATATTAGTGCTAAAACTTTGATCACCTTTGTTTGCAAAATGCTATGGATTCCAGTGAGAGTCCAAAATCGGTTTGCAGCACCCCCTCCTCCCCATATTAAGCCTCAATTGTCTTCGTTTTCATCTTTAATCAAGGAGGCAGATAGTCCTGCCCTCAGGAAGAGTGCATTGAAAAGTAGGCTACATCCCAGGGATGCTTAGTGTCTGGCCTGGTTTTGTCTCTGATGGAGGTCACCATAGTGGGGACAGTACTGAATGCCACATAGTCATGCCCTATCAGTCTCACTTTGACTGTATTGATTTCAAGGTCCTGGACCAATCTTGTAAGCCAATCTATCTAATATAATTACCTGTCCCAGTCAGAGTCATGCTTCTGTTCTGTGGTCCCACCTGTAATTGTAATGCCTTGATCCGCCACTGATCTTGCTTCTGTGACCATTTCCTTTGCCTTCCCATACCCCCCCTTTTTCCCCCCATACCCCTTTTAAAGCTTTTTTCTTAACAAATCCTTGGATGACATTTTAATCGTGTGCTTGTGGTTTCCCTCCTTCAGATGACATGCCCATGTTCTGTTTCCTTGGTTCCTTTTAAAACAATAAATAGCCTCTTTAAATTATATTTGAGATGGAGCCACCTTTGTACTCCATGAGACATAAACGGAGGCAGGATGCCAAACAAAGAAAGAAAAAGTTAAACAAAGAAAGAAAAAGTTAAGAGGCTATAACAGCTCTTTATTAGAAAAGAAGCTCCCAGAGGTGGTTCTGTGGGCTAGCAAGTAGTCCAGGGAAGTGGCACCCTGCACCCAGGATGCCTGTTTCATTTTTTATTTATTTTTGAAAAACCATTTTATTGGGGGTTCATACAACACTTATCACGATCGATATATGCATCTATTGTATGGAGACCACATTTGTGCAATTGTTGTCATCATCATTCTCAAAACATCCTCCTTCTACTTAGGACCTTGGTATCAGGTCCTCATATCTCCCCTCCCTCCCTGCTACTCCTCCCTCATGAATCCTTAATAGTTTACAGATTATCCTTATTCTGTCATATTGTACACTGTCCAATGTGTCCCTGCACTCACTTCCTTATTGTCTATACCTCAGAGAGGAGGTTATATGTAGATCCCTACAATTGGTTCCCCTTTTCTATTCCACCTCCCTTCCATGCTTCTAGTATCATCACTCTCACCACTGGTCCTGAAGGGATCATCTGTCCTGAATTCCCCATGTTTCTGGCTCCATTGTATATTCCTTGGTCTAGCTGGATTTGTAAGGTTGGATTGTGAATGATAGTGGAGGGGAGGAAACATTTAAGAACTAGAGGAAAGCTGCATATTTCACTGTTGTTACACTGTACCTTTACTGGCTCATTTCCCCTCCCCATGACTCTTCAGTAAGGGAATACCGCTTCACCTACCAATGGGGCTTTGGGTCCCCAATCTGTATTTGCCCTCATTTATAGTGATATAATTTTTAGTTTGTTGATGCCTGATACCTGACCCATTCGACAACTCATGGTCACACAGACTGGTGTGCTTCTTCCATGTGGGCTTTATTTCTTCTGAGCTAGATGGCCGTTTGTTTACTTCCAAGCCTTTAAGAACCCAGATGCTATATCTTTTGATAGCCAGCACCATCAGTCTTCTTCGCCACACTTGCTTATGCAACATTTTCCCTCAGTGAACATATCAGGAAGGTGGCCACACAATGTTATGATTTTTAGTACTTTGATGCCTGTTAACTGGTCCCTTTGACACCTCATCATCATACAGGCTGGTGTGCTTCCATGTGGGCTTTATTGCTTCTGAGCTAGATGGTTACTTTCAAGCCTTTAAGACTCCACATGCTACATCTTTTGATACCTGTTTTAAAAGGGATAGTGATGTATGTCTGGAATGTATGGCAATCAGCAAATCTGATCTGGCCATTTCCAGGATTGTTTGCTGACTTCTTGCGGCTTCATCTGTACTTCTAACGTCTGATCTCACTTCCTGGTACCAGCTGGCTTATCTTGCACCTTTTGTTCAGACTTTCTTTCCATCTTGTGGGGGTGTTTAGCCCTTGCTTTACCACCCCCACCCAGATGCCCTAAAGCACTGATGACACTGGCCAAAGAGGTAGTTTGTTACCATATTTCAGGGTTTTAAATCCACCTCCTGCACAGTAGGAGAATGATGTGATAGTCTACTTTAGTATAAGTATTTCTGAAATTCCAAACCAACTTCACTGTCATCAGGTCAATGTTGACTCATAGAGACTCCTGTGGGTTTCTGAGATTGTAACTGTTTGTGGCTGTGAAAAGACCAGTCTTTTCCCCACGGGACGGCTGGTGGTTTTGAATCGCCAGCCATGTGGACCGCAGCCCCAAAAGCATGGCCTGTAAGGGTTGGTTCTCTTCTTTCCTATTGGTCAAGCTGAGTCGGAGGTCACTTGCTGGCTGTGGGACTGTGTTAATGATCATATGGACAAAGCAAGAGATGAAGAAGCCTTTGGTCAATGCCCCCTTTTGCTGAGTTTGCTTTTTAGTACAGCAGTGGGGATAGGGGGTGGAGATCGGGGATATTTACCCCGTGCCTCTGTAGCTAAAGCTCATTATCTAGAAAATAAGGATTTTCAATGCAAAAAATAGTAACTCCGTTTCCATTATGAAAAAAATTTTACTCTAAAATAATGTTGATGTTGAATCCACAGGCTGCTCAACAAGGAAATGCTTGACTAGTTGAAGCAGTATTACCTGAGTTCCTGATAGTGATGCCAATGTGTATTTTTCACTTTTCTCATGTAGATTATATTTCTGTTTTTGCATCATGTTTATTGAGATTTTCCACACTCCCATTTTCCAGGACAAAAAATTTAGGAGTTCTTTAATATATAAACATTTTAGAACAAGGGATACATAGGGTAAGCAAGGTTTACTGGGAGGGATTCAGTTTAGGGTTCTCCTTGCATTCTGTGAGGAGTTAGAGAAGAGTATAACTGAGTTCTATACATTTTGATAATTTGCTTTCTATATCTTAAAAATATGTCACTATTTACAATAAAAACAGATTCTCTGCCACAAGGGAGCACATTTTTGTGTAGACAGGACATATGAAGGAAGACACAAACATTTTCAGCATTGTCTTCCTAATGGCTGCTCTGGGCACCCTCCTCTGTAACATAAAGTAGAAAGGATAAAGCCCTCCTCTGTCTCTGGTGTTGATTGACAGAAAAGAAAGGACTCCAATTGTGATGAAAAATTACCAGGCAAATTGTAGTCTTTCTACATAAATGCAATGCCTTTTATGTTAAGAACCCATGAATGGATGGAATGCTGCTTTTATGTAAAACACATCAATTACAAAAAGCCCTTGGTAACTGCTCCTTTAGTTAAAGTAAATGTGACTTTGAAAATTAACTGCATTTGTTCTTTCAAAGGATGCTTCAGGAGCAAAGTTGCAATGACCCTCCCAATGCAGGTAAAAAAGCCAACAGTCAGAAGACAGGCATTAAAGAGAGATAACACTTACCTTGATATGATTTGTCTATGCTCAGATAAAAAAAATGTATTTTTTAAAAAAGCAATGGTTGTATTCTACCAGAAATTACCTGGACTGTATATTCATTCACGTATCCATTTATTCATTTCCTTAGATAGTTCTTCACAAAGGTACTGATAGAACTCCTTTAAAACATAATCTAGGCTTGTAAACTTAGAAAAAGTCCTATGCCTTTGGAAAGGTGTCATCTTAATTGTGAGAGTCCTTTGGCACCTCCTTTAGGATTCTCTAGGAACCCTGGTACCATAGTCTTTATGCATTGGGTAACTAATTACAAGGTCAGTAGTTAAAAACCACCAAGCTCCCTGTGGGAGAACAATCAGACTTTCTACTCCAGTAAAGTGTTATAGCCTTAGAGACCCTCACAGGCAGTTCTACCCTGTTCAATAGAGTTTCTATGAGTTAGAATTGAATTGATGGCAGTGAGTTTGATTTTTGGTTTGATTGAAATACGGATGACAAACTAAATAATTATCCATCTATCCATCCTTTTATTTTCTGAGGTAGAGTTGACTTATATCAATTGGTTTGTCGTTAGGTTATGAATTTTATTTATCTAGCCATACATTCATCCAACCACAAATCCCAGGTGGCGTAGTGGATTATGCACTTGGCTATTATCTACAAGTTTAAGAGTTCAAATCCACTAGGTTCTATATGGAAGGAAGATGAGATGTTGGCTCCAATGAATGTTTAGCCTCAGAAACCCAATGGGGCAGTTTTACTATGTCCTGTAGCACCATTATAAGTTGGGCTTGACCTGTTTCTCTATCTAACCTCTGCATATAAGCACTTACGTATTACAGAAGCACACACACACACACACACTCCACTATTGCCTTTCAGCTGATTCAGCATGGTCCTGAGCATAACCTGTAAAGGTGCAGACAGCTGCATATTTCTCCACAGACCTGCCATGCTTCAGCTTAGCAGAACAGCACGACAACCACAGCACCTGCAAGGCAACTTACACGTGTACATAATCGACACCAAACCAAACTCACCATCGCAGAGCTGATGGCGACTTACAGCAACCTATAGCTAGGACAGAACTGTCTGTGAGTTTCTGAAACTGTAACTCTTTAAGGGGGTAGAAAACCCAGTCTAATATATATATATGTGTATGTATATGTGTGTGTATATCTTTAAATGCTAATGCATGCCTGACCACAGCAATAGTATTCTCAATTGCTTCATAAACACATGAAAGCTGGACAATGAGAAAGGCCTAAAAGACTGGGAAAGCTTAAATTATGCTGTTTGTGAAGCGTAATGAATTACACAGCCTCACTCCTCCCCCAGTGCTTCTTTCTTCCAGGCTTGGTTTTCAGGTATGTTCCTGGGGTTATTGATGCAGAGAATTGCATTGGATAAGCCACATGAGCTTTAGTTTCTTAGATATGGTCTTTCACTATCTTAAATCCATTAAGTTCTATTAATGTATTAATGTGTCATACTAGTTTTGAAAATGAGAAGAATTCAGACCCACAAATTATAGGACATAAGAAATAAGAGACTTCCAATGTGAGCTACATATGAACCCATGGTGGCTAATTGGTTATACATTGAGTGGCCAATCATGAGAGCAGAGGTTTGAACTCACCAGTTACTGTAGCTTTTAATGGAATTAAAGGTTTGGAAACACAAAAATACAATTCTTCTTTGTCCTTTAAAGTTATTGTGAGTTAGAATCAATTACATGGCAGTGGGTTTTTCTCTTTGGTATGGGAGGCTTAGCATACAAGTTGGATACTGCAAAACCAGAAAACAGCTTGAGAAGCGTGGGAAATAAAAGAGAAAAGCAAAAAGGCACAGACATGGAAGGTGTGAGAGCGGTTTAGAGTGTAAACAGTGTAAGAGTCCATGGCCACTTTCATACATATTTGAAGATCTAAATATTTTTTTCAAATTATACAGTCAACATTTCAGAACCCATGTTAATATAAAGAAGACAACAGATAATGCATGTTGAATGCTTCGGAGGTGAGGTTGGTGCCAAGCTTCATTTTAACTTTTCTTTTAGGAGTTTTTGAGCAAAAGTGGCGTAGTTGGGACATCTTCCAAGACAGGAAGTGTTTCGTTTTAATAAAGGAGTTTGAACTCCAACAGACCCATTTTGGATCCCAGAATGCTGCCATAGCTGTCTATTATGCCAGACTCACGACCAGTCCGTCCATTATGACTCACAGCACCTCTTTGGGATAGAATATGCCTTCTCCTTTGGGATTCTAAGACTGGGAGTTTTTATGGGAACAGAAAGTCTCATCTTCCTTTTGCAGAGGGACTGGTGAGATTGAATAGCTGACCTTGAAGCTCTTAGTCAGATACATAACCTACTACAACATCGAAGCACATTATTCCAAAGCACAGTAAATCTTATCCGTGCCCCCCTTTTAAGATATATAAAAAAGAAAACTGCTGGCTATTTGGTTTCTAATAAGGGTGGTATGACGGTCAAAGAAAATTCCAACTTCATATAATTTTCAGGGTTCAAATATATCTTTGGATCAAAGGATACCATATAAAATATACTTTGACCTGGATATGTGGTACAACGCCATCTTTTTGAAAGAAATCAGAGTGCACTTCCTTTATCTTAGACTATCTAACACTACTACATTAAAGTATCTTGATCTTTGATGCCTGATTGTTTCAGCACCTCATGATCGCACAAGCAAGTGAGCTTCTTTTATGGTGGGTTTTGTTGCTCCTGAGATAGATGGCTGCTTGTTTATGCTCAAGCCTTTAAGTCCCCAGATACTATATCTTTTGATAGCTGGGCACCATCAGCTTGAGGGTTGATGGGGGAGAGAGAGCAAGGGAACAGGGGAGGGGCTGGAGGAACCGACACCAGGGTCTGGGGGAAAGGGCAGATGGTTGGAGAGTGATGACGGCAGCGGACGTGCAAGGGTTCTTGTCACAGTATGATTATTTATGTATTGGAAAAATGATGTACGAGCCCCTAATAAAATTATTTTTAATTAATTAAAAATAAATTCAACATTGATATAATATTATGTAATACATATTTCATAATAAAATTTGCTACTAAAAAAGGTATCTTGATTCTTTTATGGGCAAGAGGAGTGTTGAATGGTAGATGACATATATTCTTTATTTCAAAAACTAGAATTTAATAGCGGAAAACAACTTCCACTATGTGAAGCAGCAGGTCAAATATAACCAGAAACAAGTCTAACCCTTGAGGCACCAAAATGTGTATTGCCCAGTGTAATGAATATACCATGGGCTTCCAGAGAATTAATAAATTTATCTTAAAAGAGGAATAGAACAAGGCAAGAGATCCATATTTGTATCCACTCAAGAGAAAGGTGACCTAATATAGTATGCTCAAAAGACAGAATAATATCATTGATACCACATGAAAATAAAATTTTGCTGAAAACCATATAACAATGATTGTAGCAGATTCTGAATCAGGATAAATTCAGAAAATGAAGTGGAAGAATGGATGTCATTGCTGATATCTGATGACTTGGTGGAAATCAGAGAATGCTAGAAAGATGTCTATTTGTTCTTTACTGGCTATGCAAAGGTATTTGACTGGGTATATCATAACAAGCCCTAGATAGCCTTGAGAAGAATAACCTATAAACGGATCAAGAGTAAGTTATAGGGCTGAACAAGGAAATAAAACATTTCAAGAAAGATGTATGACATTATATCCTCTCCCCATACTTTTTCAGTCTGTATTCTGAGCAAGTCATCACCAAGGTTGTCTTATAGTAATAAGAATGTGGTATATAGGATTGAAGGAAGGTTTATTAACAATCTGCCATACAGAGATGATACCACTTTACCTACTGAAAGAGGAGGATTTAAAGCACTTGCTAATGAATATCATGAATTACAGCCTTTAGTATGGATTACAATTCAATATACAGAAAATAGAATTCCTCAGAATTGGACTACTAGGTAACATCATTGTAGTAGTTATATAATCTGATGTCACCCAGAGACTATTAAGAGTGAAGGGGTGGCGTTTAGTCTGTCAATCAGGTCACAGTTTTATGACCTCATCTGTAGGTGCTAAGGAAATAAGTAGCTCACTGGAGGCCTGACCCACATTTTCTGCTTCACCTTTCTGCTGACATGACACATGGAATTATGCTGATGGAGCTATAATCCTGTAGCTGCAGGAGCCACATGGAGACTTCTGCCAATGCTGAGATGTGTCCACTGCTACTGAATGCTCAAGACTCTTCACTCATTTGCCTGTGATCTTTCTGCATTTGGCATTGTCATATGTGTTGCCTGAGTCTAAAAAGGAATTTATAGATTGGTATCAGACATATGAGCTAATATTAGACTTATGGACTTGATATGGACTGGTCTGGGATGTTTTCTTAATATATAATTACTCTTTATATCAAACTCTTTCCTTCACACATAAATAAGTGTCTTGGGATCTGTTTCTATAGTCAACCCAAACTGCCATAATCATGATAATCAGAATAAAGATTGACATTGTCAAGGATTCCATTTTGCCAGTATCCATAATCATTGAAACCAGATCCGAGATGTGAAAAGTTGCATTGCTTTGGATAAATCTGAAGCCTCAGGTCTCTTTAACATGTTCAACAACAAATATTCTACTTGAGGTACTAAGTGGCACCTGACCCAAGCCATGATATTTTCTATTCCCACATACACACGGGAAAGTTGGAACAATAAATAAGGAAGATCAAAGTTGAATTAATGGATTTGAATTGTGGTACTGGAGAAGAATATTGAAAATACCATGGATGGCCTGTAGAACAAACCAATCTGTCTTGGAAAAAAATACAGCCAGAATGTTCCTTAAAAGCAAAGATAGTG
>PVJH01024915.1:0-32372 GCA_004026705.1 Nesogale talazaci | reverse complement strand
GGTAATTGGTCACCCTTTTACAGGGGAGACATGGGGGGGAGACAGACCAGTCGGGGGGCAGCCAGGCAGTGATGATGCATACAAGTTTCCTCTGATTCCTGAAGCCTTCCTCCCTGTCCCCCAACCATCATGGTCCCAACTCTACCTTGCAAATCCAGATGGACTGGAGAAGTCACACTGGCATAGAGGGGAGCTGGAGTTATGAGGAAACCAGGATGGATGGGCCCCTTCGGGCCAATGGTTAGAGTGGAGATACTGGAATGGTGGAGGGAAGAGGGGGTAGAGAGACGGAACCAACAGCAAGGATATATACACAAGCTCTTATTTGAAGGATGTGCATCAAAGGAGTGGGTTGGGGGAGAGGTCGGGCAGTGTACGATATGACAAAACAATAACAATGTATAAACTATTGAGGATTGGAGGGGAGGAGAGACCAGGGGAAGAGGGGAAGGAATGGATAAACCGATACTAGGGGCTAAAGGGAAAAAAGTGGACGATTGGAGAACAATAATGGAAGTGGACATGTGAGGGTGCTTGACGAGTATTTATTTATATATTGTGAAAAACGATGTATGAGCCCCTAATAAAATGATTGGAAAAAAAAAAGAACCAGTCTTTAAGAAGAAGAGGAAGATGAAACAAACTTGGCATGAAAGATGTACAGTGTGCTGTGCTATTTGCTCTCTAGATTCAGAATTTTCATTTATAAAAGGAAGTGAGGTAAGCAAGCCAAGGATCCTTCTTCTAAGTGTTAGGCACCACAAAGGGCAGTGGGAGCACTGGCTCCACTCTGTCCACTAGATCTCCACTGTGCTCCTCCTGCCAGCCCGTTCATTATCTTTGATGAAGAAACAACATGGTGATGCAGTAATAGAATCTCTTTTCATCAGGATGACCTGATTCTACTCCAGCCAATGAATCTCAAGGGCAGTCACCACCCATGAGTCAGTCAAAGCATGTGTGTTGTTTTCATGATTCTTTTTTTTTAGCATTTCTCAAGGTCAATTTCTTTTTTTTTTTAAGTTTACTAACTGGGAGTTAATATGTATATCGTATCATTCCATAGCTGAACCACATCAAGCAGTATCATACATGTGTACCACAATCTGATTCCAGATATTCTTTTTCTTTCTGGACTCCTTGACATCATCTTCCTTTTACTTTTCTCCCAACATTGTACTCCCCACCCCTGGAAACCCTTGTTTTACTTGCTGTCCCTATCTATAGTTTCATCTGTCCTGAGTTGAAGATGCCAAAAAACAGAACAGCATATAGCACAACTTCAAGTGTGCCATGATTCTGAACAGGCTTCACTGAGTTTCTAGACTTAGATGGACTAGAAAGAATGGCCTACTGATCTGTTTTTTGAAATAAGCCATTAAAATCCCTTGGGATCACAAGAGTCTGATCTATATTAAGTTCTTGGGAGGATGCAGTTTCATTCTATCTTTTGTAGGACTGCCATGCAGTTAGAAGAAGTTTCCAAAGCAGCTAACAAGAACAGCATGCATAACAAATATTTGTCACAGTGAGGGAACCTTTTGTTTTTTTTCTTTCATTTTTGCTTATTGCTCATTCCTACCCCTCCAGAAGCAGTCCTGCCTTATTCTGTGCACCAATTCCAGGCCTAGAACATAACCTGTAAGTAAAAGCTCATCACAAGAAGGGACACGTATTACTCACTCTCCCAAACCTTCCCTGGAAGAGGTTGAGATTCTCTCTTCACATTCGCTCCCTAATCAGATGGGCTAAGGCTAGAAAAGGACAGTGGTCTTTCAAAGAATGAGTAATAGATACAGGGTCACCAAAAAGCAGGCAACTGTTGGCTGGCCTAAAATATAGCTAGTGGAATTGCTGAGAGAAGTGTCTCAAAAAGAGAGGAAAGAGCTGAGTGAGCCTTGGAGACATATAAGGCACATGTATGGGGGAAAGGGAGAGAAAGCACAACAACCATGTGAAAGAACCCACAGTCTGCATATGAGCACCATAGAAGGCAGAACCAGCTGGGTGGGAAGTGGGCAGGGCCCAAAGGAGCAAGCTGTGTCTCTATGAGGACAGCCCATAATACCTGCAAATTCAGCACAGTAAATCACTCACACAGCTGGCACATTGTAGAAGGCATTGCCCTCTAAGGAAAGTCGTTTCCTGACCCACTGGTACATCTATTTCAGGGTGTTGTTTTTAGAATAATTGCAGGCATACAGCTGGCAAGAGCATCATTTGGATATTTTTCTTAGGCCTGGGGAAAGCCAGAGCTTCCCAACTACTCTTTCTTGGTATGGACAGCCTGGCCGGGTCATTGCAGGCCCATGGGAACATTTATGAGATTTCCCTTTCAGGCTCAGTGGACCATTGTAAATCCAAGGTAATATTTTTCCTTGCAGGTGAATATACTCATTTTGCGGGGAGTTGTTAGGTCACACAAAGTCCTGGAAAGTGGCCTATTGTTCCGAGTCAGAAAGCAAAGTCACAAAAGTAATGGCATTCTTATTAGAGGTTTGATGAATGAAATGCAATAATGCGCTTCTTTTGTTCTTGCCTATGGGTCCCACAATTGTTCATCTATAACTTGCTATATGGATTCAAACTTTTTAATCATTTTAAAGCAAAACTCTATTTAATGACTGAAATGCAAAATCAGGCTGTCATGAAATGAAATGTCAACCAATCCCATTTTCTTCCCAGAGAGAGAGAGTGGTGGAACCAAGATGGGCACGCTAAGGAAAAGCTGAAGTGTTCCACAGTTTCATTCGGTGAGGTGTCAGCTGTGTTCATGTGCACAAGAGTTGAGGAGCCTTTGTTCCACCATGATGGTCCTGACTACAGTTTCCTGCAAAATCAGCCAACTCCATTTCTCAGCCTGATTTACTGACAGAATTGGGAGGATGGGCTGCCAAGTTCCTCTGGCCAAAACTCATTATGAGAATTCTAATTCATCTGTAGAGCCCGTGAGTATTCATGAAATATGTCTACAGTTCTCTCAAGCCACAATGTCCAGGTTATCGTGCAACTTCCACACTAAGACAGACTAGGTAAAAAAGTCTAGCAATCTATTTTAAAAATCAGCCAGTGGAAACGTTATGGGTCAAAATAAGTTGATTCCATTGCACATGAGATCATCATGAGTTGGCAACTAACTTGATGGGAGCTGAGAATGACAACAGTATCTTTGGGAGGGAACAGGATTGGATTTATTGCCCTGTCTCTGGAAGAGCTGAGAGCAGTCACTTAGCAGGACTCTGAGGAAGCTTCTACCCAGGTCTTCTGAGTTGAAATGCAGGGCGCCCCGGGCCCCTCTGCATGAACCTGGCTGCCATTGAGATCATCCAACCCTGAGTTCAGAAAACTGGATGATCGATATTGAGGCAGGAAGTGGGTCTCCACTTTTTAATCACAGGATTGTTGAGTGAAGCTATAGGGTTTTATTTATTTATTTGACAAATACCATAACTCCTTGTCCTAGTATACTGTGATCTATCTGATTCACTGAGAAGATTCGACACATAGTAGATGCTCAATAAATATTAGCTAAGTCTATACACAGGTAAATGAACAAATGAATGAAGAAATTTCTCTTGGGACCAAAGTCCACCCTCTCTGAGCATGCTGGATCCTCAGACCCTTCTGGTTCCTTCATCTCTGATTATTTTGTATCCAAGGACCAAAGTTTCTGGTTAGAAAGCAGAGATGGTGTCTGTCAACTACTGCCTATCCTGAAGAGAGAAAACTCTGCTTGGGACCAAGTAGTACTTGACCTTATTTCATTCTTCTCCTGATCTGTCAACTAATGGGCCCCCAACTTCAGGCCTTCCCTGGTAGCTTCTCTCAAGCTTTGGTGAAACTGGAAGTTGTGTCTATTCTAGATGATAGGGTGAACAAGAGCCTCTTTCACCCAGTCTGGCTTGCTATTCACTGGAATAAGGAGGGTAAAAATGAAGAAGGAATATTAGCTAGGTTCCTCCCTCAAGGATTTCCTAGGTAAGTAGCCACAATAATAGCCTCCAGGGTTTGTAGTTTTCTTCCAGTGGTATATTGCCATTCCCTTATACAGAAGTACAATCTTTGTCCATTATTTTTGTAGCAGAATGGTTTTTTTGTGTGCCTTAACTAGTAGGGTATGGTAGAAATCGTCCTAAAGAACTTTCTAGGTTAGAGAAAGTGACACAACTTCCACTTGACTTTGTTCTCTTATGGGGAACCCAGTCACCAAGCTGTGGGAAAGTTAGGCCACGTGAAGAAGTCTCAAGGATTCTATGCAAGAGTCAGATGTAACATCAAACATGAGACTTAAGAAGTCTGCAAGAAAGTCATCATGGAAGCTGCAGCGTGGAGAGAGAGGTCTCTCTGACCAGAGAACACAAGAGCAAATGAAGGGGGAGGAAGAGAGAGTGGAGTGCATCCTGACCCATCAAGCCTCAAGAATGATTTCTCTACTTAGAACAGCCATTGCACAGAGAGGACCATATGGCCAGCCCCACTATGGAATACAGTGTCCCTTGCTGACCCAAGGCCCTATGGAGACAACAATGGAGAAGCAGAGTTGGGAATGCACCCAGTCTGACTCCACCACACCGAGGCAAGTGAGTGCAGCAGAGCAGCAGGAAGGGCAGGGCATGGAGTGCCCAAGGGAGTGCCAAGAATAAACTTTGGGACCAGGATGTGGCACCCCATCTGACTCAACAGGGGGACACTCCTGGAAGTCAACAGACCTGAAAATATTTACAAGTTTTTATTTTGCTATTGTTATTATTTATTTATATGTTTTTATGGACATTGACTTTTTTGTTGCTGTCATCCTTTTGTTTTCTTTTGTGGCTTCATCTTGCGACATCTTGTTTTTTTTTTTTTTTTTTTTTTTTGTACATCTCTCTGGAAGTCTATCTAGATAAGATAGGCTGGATGAACAGTCTGGAGAAGAAGAAGTCTGATGGTTCCGGGGGGGCATGGGAGATGGGGAGGTGAGGGAAAGGAGGTAGTGTTGACCATCCTTGGGACAAGGGAACAAGTGATCCAAAAATCAGTGAGGGTAAGAGGCTTGAAAAGGATTGATCAAGAGTAATGTGTAACAGAGAGAAATTACTGAAACCCAAATGAAGGATGAGAGTGACGGTAGGACAAGAGGAAAGTAAAAAGAAATATAGGAAAGAACTGGGAGGCAGAGAGCATTTACAGAGGTCTAAATACATGCATGAAGATGGGAAAATATATTTATATAGGATGATTGGGAAATAGATCTACGTGCATATACTTATAGGGTTAGTGTTAAGGCAACATATGAACATTGGGCCTCCACTCAAGTACTTGGCACTATTAAATTGGCATTCCTTGATGCTTACCTTCTCAACACAATCACTGAAGACAAATGTATGCATAAGCAAAAGTGGCAAAGAAAGCTGATGGTGCCTAGCTATCAAAGATATGACATCTGGGATCTGAAAGGCTTGAAAATAAACAAGCAGTCATATAACTCAGAGGAAACAAAGTCCACATGGAAGAAGCACAGCAGCCTGTGTGACCACAAGGTATCAATGGAAGCAGTTATCAGGCATCAAAGAACAAAAATTGTATCATTGCATGCCCACCTTCATGATATGATCACTGAAGACAAAGGTGTGCATAAACAATTGTGCTGAAGAAAACTGCTGGTGCCTGGCTATCAAAAGATATAGCATCTAGGGCTTTAATGGCTTGAAGGTAAATAAGTGGCCATCTAGCTCAGAAGCGACAAAACCCACATGAAAAAAGAACACTAGCCTGTGTGATCACGAGACATTGAAGGAATCTGGTATCAGGCATCAAAGAACTAAAAAGTATATCATTATAAATGAGGGGGTGCACAGATTGGGAACTCAAGGTCCATCTGCAGGGGAAGTGACATCCCCTTACAGAAGGGGCATAGGGAGGAAATGAGCCAGTAGCAACTTGTTGTTGTAGCAACAAGGAAATATACAACTTTCCTCTAGTTCTAAAATGCTTCTTCCTTCCCACCATCATGATCTCAATTCTACCTTACAAATCCAGTTAGACCAGGGGATCTACACTGGTACAGATAGAAACCAGAAACTTGGGGAATCCAAGACAGATGATTCCTTTAGGACCAGTGGGGAGAGTGGCAATACTGGGAGGATGGAGGGAGTAGTGTGGCAGTCATGTGCTTATGTTAATTTTATGATTAAGATGTAGGGGTGGTGTCTAGCATGTTAATCTGGAGATAGCCATTGAGTAGCCAATGAGGCCTCTAAGTGGGCATGGCTTTCTCCTGATATGTCTGGGAAATCTCATGATATTTCCCTTGTGAAGATGAGATACTATCTCCCCAGTTGTTGGGAGTTAGTCTCAGAGACAATTAATCACAGACAAGACAAGGTCGCAGTGTCTTAGGAGCTGGAGAAGCCACACAGCATGGCCTGATGGAGCAAGACCTCTGAAGCTGGAGAGGCCATGTGGAGACCCCTGCCAACGATGAGTTGCTTCTGCCACCACTGGATGCTGTTGATGAACCCTGAGACCTGGAAGTGAGGAGCCATGAGGAGACCCCTGCCAGCACCAGGATTCTGCACCCACTGTCCTGTGACTTCATGAGTCGTAAGGAGACATTATAGACTTGTACCGGGCACATGGGCTAATATAAGAATTATGACTTTGAACTGGACTGGGTTGGGATGCTTTCTCAGTGTTCCATTGCTTTTGTATATAAACCCTTTCCTTATATCCATATGTGTGTCTATGAAATTTGTTCCTCTAGTCTACCTGGATTAACACAAATAGAAAGGAGGAATAATTATAAAAATCTGCACATAACCTCCTCCCTGAGGTATCGGCCAATGTTCTATATGACAAAATAATAATAATTTACAAATTATCAAGGGTTCATGAGAGAGTGTGGAGTGGGAAGGGAATGGGAAAAGGAAGAGCCAATACCAAGGACTTAAGTAGAAAGAAAATGTTTTGAGAATGGTGATGACATAAAAGGTACAAATGTGCTTTGCCTACAATAGATGTATGCATGGATTTTGCTAAAAGTTGTTTTAATGATTTAAAATGATTTAAAAGAAGAAGTCTCCAAGGTAACATTGGGCATTGTGTGCCTGATGAGGGTCCCAAGCAAGAAATACTAAGTTCATTCTAGTCAGCCCAAGATCTATGAGAGATAATAATAGATCATGGTGATTGTTTTCCCCCACTAACCTTGGATTAAATTGTCATGCAGATGTAGACAGCTAGCTCTTCGAGAAAAAAAGTGAGCTCAGTGGTCTCCTGGGTCCTCTCCTTTGGACCTTCGAAGTGCCAACACAGAGGGTGGCCTGGTTGGTTCACTGTGGAATCTTCTGAAGCAAGTTCGGGGCCTTGCAGAGAGATGCTGCTCAAAAAAAAAATGTGTGCAGAATAATTAATTTAGTTGGTTCATTTGGTTACAAAGAAAGACAAAAATATCTTGCCAAATTTTGTAAAAGATTTTGAAAAGAAATATTCGGGAAGCACAAAACAGTTGTATGTACTAAGAAGCGTGGGGTGGCAGAAAATGGAAGATTATTTAGAATCTCACAGCCTGAACTTAAATCCAATCTCTGCCTTTTCCTAGGTCTGTGCTGAGGAAAACTATTATAAAACACTACTTTAATATTTTATATTAGTGCTTACTCATGATTCCCAGGACTAGGCCATGAGTACAGCTTTTATTATTTTTCTAATTCAGCTGCTCAACAAAAGGACAGATATGTATTTGTATGGTCTTTTTAAAAATAAAGATATTGAGACTTTGGGAGGCTAGATAGCTCATCTAAGTTTATGTAAGGAGAAAGTGAGACTTTCTACTGTAAAAAGTTACAGCCTCAGAAGCCCCCAGGGAGAGTTTTACCCTGGTCTTTACGGTCATTCTGAGTTGGAATAGACTCCAGGAGTTTGGTTTTGCTTTGGGGACAGTCATGTAAACATACGGGGTCATATAAATGGTTAACGTGTCCTGCTAACTGAAAGACTAGAGGGTCCAATCTGCTGAAAGGCACTTCAAAAGAAAAGAACTTTGATCTATTTCCAAATTATCAGCCATAGAAACCCAATGGAGAACCATTCTACTCTGACATTTATTGAGCTGCCATGATTTGGAGTTGATGCAATAGCGACTTCCAAGGTCCTTGGGCGAGTGAAAGAACAGAGATGGGAAATCAAATCTGTCTGATATGGAATTTGAGCTAAGTTCTTTCCCTATTTATTTATCCACTGGGATACTTGGTTTCCTTATTTAGGACTAATATGATTAACAATGCTAGGCCTATAGGCAGACTCTGGATTTGAAAGAGATTGGACAAGTCACATGGTCATGCAGCACCACAGATGACTTTCCAGCTGAAGAAAGGGAGAAGTTGAAATTTGTCAGGCAGTAGCTTTACCTTCTCTTGGGTGGCATAGTGGGTATGCGTTGGACTGCTAACTGCAAGGTCAGCAGTTCAAAACCAAAGTTGGGGAAAGAGAAGGCTGTCTATTCCTGTTACAAAGTTAGCATTGGAAACTTGCAAGGAAAGTTCTACCCCGCCCAAAAGTTTATTATGAATGGTAACAGACTTGGGGGCAGTGAGATTTGAGAAGATCAACAAATCTTTGTGGTATAGTGGTTAAGCATTTGGCTGCAAATTAAAAAGCTAACAGTCCTAACTGACCAGGTGCTCCACTCAAGGAAGATGTGAGAGATGCAGAATCACAGCGACTTTATGCTGTTGTTAGCTGCTGTTCATTGGTTCTGGCTTGTACCAGCTGTTACGTAATAGAACGAAGTATTTCCCAGGCTGTCTTCACGACTGTTATGTTTGAGTCCATTGTTGTAGCCACTGTGTCGAGCCATCTCATCAAAATTCTTCCTCTTTTTTCTTTGGTTCTCTGCTTGACCACACTTGGTGTCCTTTTCTAGGGACTAACCCCTCCGGATGGTGACCCCAGAGTACTTTCCATCCTGGCTTCTAAGGAACCTTGTGGTTGTACTTATTCTAAGACAGATTTTTTCTTCTAGCAGTCCACAGTATTTTCAGTATTGTTTACTAATACCATGATTTAAATACATCAGTTCCTTTCTTTCTTTCTTTTAAAAAAAAAATTTACTGGGGGCTTGTACAGCTCTTGTGGATTGTGTGTATGTGTGGATGGTGTATATGTGGATTGGGATTATCCATACATCCATTGTGTCAAGCACATTTTGTACACATGTTGCCATCATCATCTTCAAAAATTTTTCCTTCTACTTCAGTCCTTGGTATCAGCTTCTCCTTTTTACCCGCCTCCCTGTACCCCTTCTGTCCTCGTGAACTCTTAATACTTTATAAATTACTATTTTGTTTTCATGCCTTACACTGATGGCACCCTTCACTCACTTTTCTGTTGTCTGTCCCCCTGTGAGGGGGTTGTAATTAGATCATTGTGATCAGTTCCCTCTTTCTCCCATGTCTTCTCCCCTCCTGATAGCACTATTCTCATTATTGGTCCTGAATTTATATGTCCTAGATTTTCTGTGTTTGCAACTCTTATCTGTATCCATGTGCATCTCTGGTCTAGCCAGATTTAGACGGTAGAATTAGAGTCATGAAGGTGAGGAGTGGGGGAGGAAACATTATAGAACTATAGGAAAGTTGCATGTTTCACAGATGCTATACTGCACCCTGACTGGCTCACCTCTTCCTTGTAACCCTTCTGTAAAGAGGTGTCCAATTTCTACAGAGGGGCTTTGGGTCTCTAATCCACATACCCTGCCTCTCATTCACCTTGATATGATTTTTTGTTCTGGGTCTTTGATGCCTGGTAGCTGATCCCATCAACACCTCATGATCACACAGGCTCATGTGCTTCTTCCATGTGGACTTTGTTGCTTCTTAGTTAGCTGGCAGCTTGTTTATCTCTAAACATTAATATTTCTGGCATTATATCTTTTTATAGCTGGGCATCATCAGCTTTCTTCATCACACTTGCTTAGGCACCCACTTTGTCTCAGTAATCATGTCAGGAAGGTGAGCATAACAAAACACCAGACTATTAGAACAAAGTTCTTGCATTGAGGGAGTACTTGAGTCGAGGTCCAATGTCCACCTGCTACTTTAATACTTAATATATAAATATATGTGCATAATTCTTTTTCCTTATCCTCATATGGAAATATATTTGCATATGTACATTATATTTAGACCTCTATAAATATCCATTGCCTCCTAGCTCTTTCCTCTATTTCCTTTTACTTCCTCTTGTGCCACTATTATGTTCAGTCATCATTCGGTTTTTCAGTAATTCCTCTCAGTTACATTGCCCTTATCAAGCCCTACCAAGCATCCTACACTCTCCTTGTCATCAATTTTAGATCACTTGTCATTCCCATTCCCTTGTCTCTGGATTTGTTAACACTCATCACCTTTCCCCTGCCTCACCCTCTCCCATGTGCCCCAGAACTTTTGGTCCCATTGTTTTCTCCTCTGGATTGTTTATTCTACCTATCTTATCTAGATAGACATGCAGAGACAAAAATAAGCACAAAAACAATATAGTGCAAAACCAAACAACAAAAGAAAACAAAAAAGAAAAAACAACAACAAAACCCAATGGGGCTGAGCCTCAGTGGCGTAGTGGTTGAGTGCGGGACTGTGGCCCACTGGCTTGGCAGTTCAAATCCAGCAGCAGCAATACTGGGTAGCTCCCACAACCACCAGAGGACAGTGATGCCCAAAAACAAAAAAAGAAAAAGAAAAGTACCTAATTATCTTGTAGTCCTTGTTGCTACTGAGAATGCCCAATGACTTGACAAAAGATTTTTTTAAAAAAACAAAACCCCAATGACAAAAAAAAACAGAAAAACCTATAAATAATTCCAGGCCTATTTGTTGACTTTTAGGAATGTTTTTCAATACAGTCTGAGAAGGTGCCAAGCCATGACCCCAAAGTTTATTTTTGGTATTCCCTGGAGACTTGCTCCCCTTAGTGCTCTGTTGCACACTCTTAGCATTTTACCCCAGTGTAGTGGGATCCGAAGAGGCTCAATTCCTGCACTTTCTCACCAGTGCTGTCCCTCATAGTGTTGTGAGTCACTGAAGAACATCATGTCTTATGGTGAGGTCAGCCCTATGATCCTCTCTTTGTATTGGCTGCTCTGAGCAGGAATATTGTCCCGAGGGTTAGTGGTCCAGGATGTGTTCCACTCTCTCTTCTTCCTCTTCATTTGCTTCTGTGTGCTCTGATCAGATTGGCTCTCTCCATGAGCTGTAGCTTTGGTGCTGTCCTCTGAAGTGAATTCTTTGGGGGGAGGGACAGAGTGTCTATGTAGTTAGGACTGGGGCTGGCTCCCCAACCTCTTTTTGTTCCCTGCTCCATACCAAGTGTGTTGCATTCATATCTTGACATCCCAAGTTGAAGTCTGGTCCCACTCTCCCTCTCCTGTGGAAGTATAAACAACACTCTCCCCTTAGGTAGGTTAGTGCCCTATTCCCCACTCCCCATATCTTTTCTTTACTTTCTTTCTTTCTTTTCCTTCCTTTTTAGTTGGTTTCCATAAGTATCCCTTGTTTGGGAATGGCCTGTGCCCTATTACCTGGACCTCATCCAAGAAATAAATATATACATATATATATTTATATAGTAGATCAGATTTTATACTATATTATATATAGATATTTTATATTTTATTATATATAGTATATTTCTCCCTATGCCCCTTTTGCATTTTTTAAATTAAATCTCTTTTATAAAGAGTTGTATATACATCCTTGCAATCAGTTATAGTGCTCCCTCCTCCATTCATTTTTTTTGTTAAACAATTTTATTGGTACTTCATCCGCCTGTCATACAATTCAATAATAAATATCCAGGAGAGTTGTACAATTGTCATCATATTCAATTCTAGAACATTGTCTTTTTCCTTGTACTCTTTGTTATTAAAGTAATTCTTTTCTTTTTTAAATATAGATTTCATTGGGGGCTTTTACAACATTCAATACATCTTTCATATTAAGCGTACTTGTACACATGTTGCCACATTCATCAACATTTTCTACTTGAACCCCTCCTCTCTCCTCTTTCCTCTAGTTCTTTATTTTTTTAATTCCAACTTCCCATATTTCCCCCTCCCTCTTCCCCTCCCCCATGAACTTCCAATAATTTACAAATTGTTATTAACTCTTCATATCATACACTGTCCAATGTGTCACTTCGCTCACCCACTACCCCACACACCCCCTCCCCATTGCCTGCACTCCAGAGAGGAGGTCACATGTAGATCCCAGAAATTTGTTCCCTCTTTCTACTCCACCATCCTTCTACCCTCCCTGTGTCACTACTCCCCATAGATTATTTATGCTAAATCCCCAGGTCTCCGATTCCAATGTGCGTCCCCTGGTCTAGCCAAATCTGTCTGGCAAAATTGGGATAATGATAGTCAGTGGGAGGAAGTATTTGAGAACCAGAGGAAAATTGCACATTTCATTGCTACTACACTGTACCTAGAATAGCTCATCTCCTCGCTGCAACTCCTCTGTAAGAGGATGTCGCTTCACTTATTGATGGACTTTGGGTCCCCAATCTGAACTCCCCTTCATTTATAATGATATAATTTTTAGGTCTTTGATGCTTGATACCGGATCCTTTTGACACCTCATGGTAATACAGGCTGTTGGGCTTCTTCCATGTGGACTTGCTTCTTAACTAGATGGCTACTTATTCACCTTCAACTCTTTAAGACCCCAGACACACATCTTTTGATAGCCGGGCACCATCAGCTTTCTTCACCACATTTGCTTATGCACATATTTGTCATCAGTGATCATATCAGGAAAGTGAGCATATAATGTTATGACTATTAGTCCATGAAACCTGATAATTGATCCCTTTGGCATCTTTTGGTCCTATAAGCTGGTGTGCTTCTTTCATGTGGGCTTGCTTCTGAGCTGGATGGTCACTTGTTTACTTTCAAGCCTTTAAGACCCCAGATGCTACATGTTTTGATAGCCAGGCACCATCTGTTTTCTTCACCACATTTGTTTATGCATACATTTGTTTTTTGTGATTGTGTCAGGGAGTTGTGAATCATGGAATGTCAATTTAATAGAACATAATGTTCTTGCACTAAGGAAGTACCTGATGGAAGTCCAATGCCCATATGCTGTCCTAATTCTAAGCTTACAAGTATATGCATTTTGATCTATTTCCTCTTCATCATACGACTATATGTATCTATGTATATGCCTGTATTTAACCTCTATAAATCCCTTACTAACCAGTTCTTTTCTCTATTTCTGTATACCTCTTCCCGTCCCACCATCACGCACAACCTCCATTTGGATTTCAATATTTTCTCTCTGTTACATTAGTCTTAATCAATCCCTATCGGACCTTCTACACCCACCCCACCACCAATCCTGAACAACATACTACTCCCCCCATCCTGGATCAGCCAATAGCACCCCCCCTACATCCACCCTAGTACCATCAGACCGGTCATCCCCACCCACAGACCGCCCATCCAGCCCATCCCACCTCTTTTGTATTTTTAAGCTTACCTCAGCAGATTCATATGGTACTTGTCCTTTTGTGCTTGGCTTACTTCACTTAGAATAAATTCCTCCAATTCTTCCCATATGACAATGTGTGTTTATCCCTGATTTTTAGGCATGTCTAGTACTCCATTGTATGTATGTACCATATACAATCTATTCAGTTTTTTAATCTATTCACCTGTTGATAGAAATTTGGGTTGTTTTCAACTCCTTGCAATTGTAAAGTGTGCCACAATGAACATTGGAGCACCGATGTCTGGCCATGCTTTGTTTCTTGCCTCCTTTGGCTGTGCCCAGTAGAGGGATTGCCGGGTCATATGTAACCTCAATTTCCATCTGTTTTAGATATCGCCAAATCAATTTCCATAGTGGCTATACATACCTACAGATCCACTGGCAGTGGACCAAAATCCCTATCTCACCACAGCCCCTCTAACACTTTCTGATTTTTGGAATTGGGCTATCTTTGAGGGAATACATCGGTTCTTTTGCAGCTGTCCTTATTCATTGTCCAGCTTTTACATGCATATGATGTGAATGAAAATAAGTCTTGTGTCAGATGCTCCTTATTCCTCAAAGCCACATCTTTGCTCTTTAACACTTCAAAGATATTCCATTGCAGTAGCTTTGCCAATTGTAATATATTATTTGATTGCTTAACTGCTGCTTCCACAGGCATTGCTTGTGAATCAAAGTAAAACAACTTTCTACTTTTCCTTTCTACTTTGAACATCTTTCTACTTTTTCTCTGTTTATCATGATGTTGTCTTTTGGTCCAGTTGTGAGGATTTTGTTTTTCTTTACGTTACGTTTCAATCCATACTGAAAGCTGTAATCCATGATCATCAGCAATTGCATCAAGTTCTGCTTGCTTTCAGCAAGTAAAGTTGTCATCTGCATATCATAGGTTCTTCTCAGATTAATTACTTGGCATAAGGACTGAATAGATATGGTGAAAATATACAACCTTGGCTCACACCTTTGTCAATGTCAAATTATGTAGTATCCCCTTTGTTCAGTTCAAGTCACTATCTCTTCATCTGTGTACAAGTCCTACTGCAGGGCAATTAATTATTCTGGAATTTCCGTTATTTGAAGTGTTATCAGTCCTTTATAATCACTGTTTAACTCATTTGCATAGTTAATAAAACACAAATCAACATTTTCCTTATACTCTTTGCTTTCAGCCCAGATCTATCAGTAATTAGCAATGATATTCCTTGTTCCACATCCTCTTCTGAATCCAGCTTGAATTTCTGGTTACTCTCTGTTGATGTACTTCAACTGTTCTTGAATGAGCTTCATCCAAGTCTTACTTTCATGTAGTATTAATATTATTGATAATATTAAAATATTGGTGCATAATTCCTACCCATGGATCACTATATGTACCCCAAAATGGGTCTCTTTTAATCTAGTGGCCTTTAGCTATCTTCTGAATTTCTTAGTTTAGAAGGGTGAGTGCTTCCAGTGCATGATCAGCATATAAATTGATATTCTGTCAATTCCTTGAGCATTGTTCTTGGCTAATGCCTTCATTGAAGCTTTGACTTCTTCTTTCAATACTTTCAGTTCTGACTCAGCACTCTTTGTACTAAGTGTTGAAATGGGCTTTTAATCAATTCATTTTGGTACAGTGACGCTGTATAGTCCTGTATAGTCCTTCCAACTTCTTTAATTACTCAATATTGTGCTCACTGAAACCTCCAATGTTTCAACTCAAAGAAAATTTTGTCTGCATTTCTTTCAACTTGAGAAATGTTGAGTGTTTTCTTCCTTTTTGATTTTCTAATCCCAGGTCTTAGAACATTTCATTATAAAACTGTGTCCTTTTGTGCTGCTCTTTGAAATTTTCTGGTCAGCTCTAATACTTCATTATTTCGTTCATTCATTTTAGCTAGTTGATATTCAATAGCAAGTTTCAGAGTCTTTGCTGGCATTTATTGTAGTCCTTTTTGCTTTTTTACTGAATTTTTATTTTCTTCATATATGATATTCTTCACTTTTCCCACACCACATCAGGTCTGCAGAAATCTCTTCCTGTGATTGTTTCTAAATTCTGATGAGATTTAATCAAGGGCTTATTTTGGCTCTTCTGGATTTGTTTTAGTTTTATTCAACTTTGACCTAAACTTACATATAAGCAATTGATGGTCTGTTCTATAGGCAGCCCTTGGCCTCATTTGGCTTCTTTATTATACTTTCAAACAGATACATTTTATTCCTGTGTATTCATATGATGAAAATCATTGTTTGGTTGTTGAAAAAAGGGTATTCGCAATGAAGAAATCATTCTCCTGCAAAAGGATATCATGTGAACTTCAACTTTATTTCTTTCATCAAAGATGAAATTTTACAGCTAAGGATCTTTCCTCTTTGTTTCCAACTTTTGCCTATCAATAACAAATAATTATCAATGCATCTTGATCTTAGTTTTGAACAATTCAAACTGAGGCTGTTAAAAGTCTTTTGTGTCTTCATCGTCAGCTTATTGGTGGGTGAATAATAATTGTCTGTCATACTATGGCAGCTTGTGTGTAGCTGTGATGTTGGAATTGATGTCTCTGAAATTTGAAATACCAAGAGTGTCACCAAAAGTGGAGGAGTTTGAGTGAACTTCCAGAATAAGAGCACACTGCAAAGAAGGCATAGGTTCCACTTCTGGGGAATTAGCCATGGAAAACATTATGTATAGCAGCAGAATATAGGCAGATACTGAAAACCTCATGAAGAGTACCAGAATATTGTCAGAGATAGTCCCAGAACATGAGCCCCTCAGGAAGGAAGGCACTGAAAATATTTCTGATGAAGAATTGCTTTCTAAAATAAAGTTGATCATAATGCTATGGATAGAGTAAAACCTATGGAAGCAAAACTTTAAAGACCATAGTGTGCTGATGCGACACAAGCCAAAATGTGAAGGAATCGCTGCAAATATCTATTAATAATTGGACATTGGAATGTACAAAGTATAAATCCATGAAAGCTAGAATTTGTCAAAAATAAGATGGTACACTTAAAGATCAATACCCTAAGCATTCCAAACAAAACAAAACTTACCGGCATCCTGTTGATGCCTGTGCATAGTAATCTAGTAGAACAGGGCGGATGCCTGTGCATAGTAATCTAGTAGAACAGGGTGGAATTCTACCTGCAAGTTTCCATGGCTGTACCTGTTTACAGGACTAGATAGCCTAATCTTTCTACTGCTGAGTGATGGGCAGTTTCCACCTGCGGACTTCGCAGATTGCAGCCAATCCCTGAGAGCGCTTACGCGGATTGGTAGTGTTGGGCCTTTTGAATCAGATCATATGGCTTATTATGCAAAAATGACAGCTTCAAGAGAAATGAACTTATGTTCATTGTCAAAAAGGACATTTCAAGATCTATATCGAAGTACTATCTTTATGGTAGCTATCCACATACAGAGAAATCCAGTCAATAAATTTAAGTGCTGATCACTGAAGTTAGTCATGCAGAAATTCAAGAATTTTACCAAACTCTTAAGTCTGGAATTGATCAAATACTCAATCAAAGATGCATTGATATTTACTGGCAATTGGAATGTTAAAGTTGGAAACAAAGAGGAAGGGAGTATACTTGGAAAATATGGTTTGGTGATAGAAATGAACAGGAAGTCACATGATAAATGAATTTTGCATACATGAATTTTTTCAGACCAAATACTTTTTTCAACAACACAAGTTGCAAATATACAATGGGACTTCTCCAGGTGGAATACACAGAAATCAAATTTACTACATCTATAAAAAGAGAACTCAGTATTGGTAGCTAAAAGCAGGGCAAGGGCTAACTGTGGAACAGACCAATTACTCATATATAAGTTCAGGTTAAAGCTAAGGAATATTAAAACAAGTCCACAAGAGCCAAAATACAACCTTGAGTCTATCCCATCTGAATTTTGAGAGCATCCCAAGAATAAATTTGACACTTTGAACACGAATGGCTGAAAACCTGAAGAGCTGTGGGAGGACATCAAGAACATCATTTATAAAGAAAGCAAAAGGTCAGTAAGAGACAAGAAATAAAGAAGATAACACCGTGGATGTCAGAAGATATTCTGAAAATTGCTCATCATCATAGAGTAGCTAAAGTTATTAGAAGAAATGATGATGTCAAAGAGCTCAATAGAAAAATTCAAAGGGAGCTCTATAAGACAATGTCAAGTACAATGGAATGTGCAAAGACCTTGAACTAGAAAACCAAAAAGAAAACCCTCTTAGCATAACTGAAAGATCTGTAAAAAATTAAGCCTTCAGTTACAATATTGAAAGATTTTATGGGCAAAAGTTGTCTGGTTTCAGAAACATTAAAAGAAGATGAAAGGTGAAAGGTGAAAGATGAAAGATCATCGTAACAAAAAGAACTAGTCAAAAGTCCACCATTTCAGGAGGTAACATATAAGCAAGAACCAATACCACTAAAGGAAGAAGTTCAAGCTGCACTGATAACCTTAGCCAAAAACAAAGCTCTAGGAATTTCTGTAATACCCACTGAAAAGTTTCAGTAATGTGATGACGCAACAGAATGCTCAGTTTATAAAACAATATTACTAATAACACATACAAATACAATTTTGCTGAATATCATCCAACCACAGTTACAATAATACATTGACAGGGAGATACAAGAAGTTCAGCTAAGATTCAGAGAAAGACATGGAACAAGAGATATCATTGCTGATGTCAAACGTAACCTTATTCAAAGCACAGGATATCAGAAAGATGCCATCTAGTCTGCTCCAACTCAAAGTGACTTATGTGCCACAGCACTCAGTACTACCAGGTCCCACACTATCCACACCATTGTTCCCATTCTTGAGTCAATTGTGGCAGTTTCTGTGTCAATTCATCTTTTTTGAGGGCCTTTTTTTGGGGGGGGAGGGTCTGTCCTTTTACTTTAGCAAGTATGATGTTCTTCTCCAGGGACAGCTCTCTCCTGACATACCCAATTATGTAAATGAAGCCTCACAATCTTTGCCTCTAAGGAGCACTCAGAAGAGATCAGTTTGTCCTTTTAACCATGTGGCACTCATGTACTCATGTGTCAATTTCATGATTGAGTCTAGCGGTGGAATCTAGCCTGTCAATCTGGACCTAGCCAATGAGACCTCTGTGTGGGCATGGCTTTCTCCTGAGAATTCTGGGAAGTCTCACGGTACTTTCCAATTGGAGAAGAAAGACTTGACTCAGTCTCTGGGAGTTGATTTACCGGCAAGACAAGATGGTGGCATACTGATGGATCCTAAGTCCTATAAATGAAGGAGCTGGAGGAGAAGCCACGTGGGCTTGTCCTGATGGAACCGGACCTCTGGGGCCAGGGAAGCACAGAAAGACCCCTGTGAGTGCTGAGATGCTTCTGCTGCCAATGGATACTGCTGATGGACCCTGAGTCCTGGAAATGGGAAGTCACAGAGAGACCCCTGCCAGTGCTGAGATGCTTCTAGATTATCCTGGTGTCATTGCATGTGCTTCATGAGTCAGAAGGAGACTTTATAGATTGATATCGGACATAAAGTTTATGTCTTTGGACTGGACTGCATTGGGATGCTTTCTGAATGTTCCATTCTTCTTGTATATAAACCTTTCCCTTATATCCATATGTATGTCTATGAATTTGTTTCTCTAGTCTACCTAGACTAACACACCGTCCACAGTGCATTCAGTATTCTCCAGCACCACAATTCAAATGCATGTGTTCTTCATTGTTGTTTTTGGGTGCCATCAAGTCTGCTCTGACTCATAATGACCCAAAAGGAAATGCTGTATAATCCATTGCTATCCTCATAGTTGTTCCCATGCCTGCACCCATTGATGAAGCCACTGGTTCAATCCATTTCATCAAGGCTCTTCCTCTTTTTTTTACCTCCACTACACTTTACCAACCATGATTTGCTTCTCTACAGACTGGTCTCTCTTGGTAATATGCACAATGTATGTCGGCTGAAGTCTTGCCAACCTTGCCTCTAAGGAGCACTCAGGCTCCTTAGAGATCTTCTAATTGAGATCTGTTTGCCCTTTCAGCAGTCCATGGTAAGTCAATATTCTTGTCTTTGTACCACAATGCAAATGCATTGATTCTTATCCTTCTGTTCTTCTTATTCAATGTCCAAGTTTCACATACATATGAAGCAATTAATAATACCCTGACTTATGTCAGCCATGCTTTAGTCCTCAAAGAAGCAGCCTTGATTTTCAGTATTCTAAAGAATCCTTGTGCAGCAGATTTAGCTAATGCAACATACAATTTTCTCATGGTTACTACTTCCATGAGAATTGATTGTGAATACAACGAAGACATAAATTCTTGACAACTTCAACCTTTTCCCCATTTATCATGTTGCTACCCTACTGATCCAGCTGTGAGGATTTTGATCTTCTTTACATTGAGTTATAATTTATAGTGCGAGCTTCAAACTTGTTCTTCATGGCTTCAAGTCCATTTCACTTTCAGCAAATAAGTTTGTGTTATCTGCACATCACAGATTTTTTATAAGCATTCCTCCATTCGGATGCCACATTCTTCTTCATATAATCCAGTTTCTCTGATTATTTACTCAGAGTACAGATTGAAGAAGTACGGTGAGAGGGTATATTTCTGACACACTCCTTGACTTTACTTGCATGTGATACTAATAATTTTGTTCTATAACCAGGGAATTTGGTTGAGTTCCCTTCTTTGGAAGAGGTACAAATCTGTATCTCTTCTATTCAGTTGGCCTATAGCTGTCTTCCAAATTTCCTGGTATAGACCCGTGAGTGCTTCCAGTGTTTCATTAGCTTACTGAAACTTTTCTATTGGTATCCATAAATTCCTAAAGTGTTGCTTTTGGACAGCCTTTGTTTTCAGTGCATCTGAAGGCAAAGACACCTCAAAAAGAAGAACAAAGTCAGTGATCTGGCACTACCTGACCTCAAAACTTACTATACAGCCACAGTTGTCAAAACAACCTGGTACAAGTATAGTGAAAGATCAGGTGAAAAAACTTAGACACAAGGCCTAAAAAATATTAAATGAGAAGAATATGCCCTCTTCCCAAAATGGTGCTGGGAATTTTTGATATCCACAGAATCCAGAAGAAGGAAACGAGACCCATATATCATTCCACAGCCAAAAAACAAACTCAAAGACCTAAATGAAAAGCCCAAAGCTATCAGCATCATCAATGAGCAAATCGGGACAATGTTAGGAGCTCTGGTTTAGGGAATACATAGGCTATCAGAGGCAACAAAGGAAACACACTCTGAGGAACATAAAATAGATGGAGTGGAACCTACTACAAATAGAGCACTTGTGTACATCAAAAGACTTCATTAAAAGAGTAAAAGAGAGCCTACCAACGGGAAAATACATTTAGTAATGACATAACAAAGCACTAATTACTAAAATCTACAGTATTTTACAACAAAAAAAAATAAAAATGAATAGCCCATTGAAAAGTTAAGAAAAGGACCTAAACAGAGGATTCACAAAGGATGACACTAGAATAAATAATACATGAGAGAATGGTCCCTATCACTAGATATCTGGGGAAATGTGAGTCAAAGCAACCATGAGATAACAACTAATACCCACACCTATAGCCCAACCTAAAAAAGCTGAGAATAAATATTGGCGAGGGTGTGGTTAGATTGGAACTCTTATCCACTGCTTTAGCACTTTAAATACATTCAGCCACTGTGGAACGCAATATTGCAATACCTAAAATAGATGGTTATTGAAATGCCATATGGTTCAGCAATACCATTACTGGGCATATATCACCAAATAACAAAAAAAGCAGATCTCAAGCAGACATACCCCACTCCACAAGCCCACCCCCATCCATGTTCATTGAAACACAATTTGCTGTAGCAAAAAGCTGGAAAACGTAAACCCCCATCAGAAGAAGTGTGGATAAAAAATGCTCTGAAATATATACACGATGAAATACAACTCATCTTTAAAAAACAACGATGTAGCCAGAAAACACTTAAAGACATGGAAGGATCTAGAATATAGTATACTGAGTGAAAGTGATGAAGCACAAAAGGACTAATGCTAAATGAATTCACTGCAGTAGGAATAAGCAGCAGAATAGGCACAAGGTCAGGCTTGTAGGGCCATTCTTTCTTCTGGCTGGGGGACCACACAGTCAGGTAGAGAGCCTGATCAATGCCAATGAACTACATCTGCTATAGGTAAGTATTGTGTATGACAGTTGGTCAGAGAGCTGCTCAAGTCTTCTGGAACCAAATGGTCAGTGAAAGTAGGGGATGCTTTCTGCTGAGTGACTGCCACATGGATCTGTGGTGAGGTTCTCAGGAAAGAGAGGCAGTCCTGTCAGAGGGATGAGGCTTACTTATGGGAGGGGCAGGGCAGGAGAGGGTATAGGAAGCATAGGTTAGTGGGAGAAAAGGGAGGGATGATCTCTAGATTGAGGAAGGAGGGATTGAGGCCTCTTTTTGGATCACAAGTTGTGACATAATCTCTGAAGAGAAATCAGGTGCATAAGCAATTGTGGTGAAGAAAATTGATGGTGCCTAGCTATGAAAAGATACAGCATCTGGGATCTTAAAGACTTGAAGATAGGGCTGAGCCCCGGTGGCGTAGTGGTTGTGCGCGGGACTGCGGCCCACTGGGATGGAGGATCGATTCCAGGTCCACGGAGCAAAGGCTGGGCCTCCTACTCCCACCACCTGAGGGCAGTGATGCCCCCCCCAAAAAATAAGACTTGAAGATAAACAAGCAGTCATCTAACTGAGAAGCAACGAAGCCCCCATGAAAGAAGTACACCAACCTGTGATACCACAAGATTTCAAAGGGATCAGGTATTAGACATCCAAGAACAAAAATCATATCATTGTAAATGAGGGGGAGTGCAGATTGGGGAGTCAAAGCATTCAGTAGGCAACTGGGCATTCCCTTACAGAAGCGTCTCAGGGAAAAGATGAGGCAGTCAGGGTCAGTGTAGCAATGATGAAACATACAGCTTTCCTCTAGTTCTTAAATGTTTCCTCTCCGCCACTCCCCTCCTTCCCTCCCCACTATCATGATCCCAATTCTACCTTACAAATTCAACTAGACCAGAGGATGTACACTGGTACAGATTGGAATCGGAACTACAGGGAATTCAGGATCAATGATCCTTTCAGGACCAGTGGTGAGAGTAGTGATGCCAGAGGGCGGAGGGAAAGTGATGTAGAAATGGGAAACGGTTATAAAGATCTACATATAACCTCCTCCATTGGAGACAGACAAAAGGAAAGTAGGGGAAGGTAGACAGCAAATGAAATATGACAAAATAATAGCAATTTTTAAATTATCAAGGGTTCATGGGGGGGGGGAGAGAGGAGGGGGGAAAGGGGAAATTGAAACCAAGGACTTAAGTAGAAAGCAAATGTTTTGAGAATGAGGAGGGCAACAAATGTATACATGTCCTTGACATATAATGGATGGATGTATGATGTGTGATAAGAGTTGTATGATCCCCCAATACAATGATTTTTTAAAGTAAATAAAATATAAGCATAAACAAGCAAACAAACACAAAGAAGATGAATGCATGAAGTCACATTTTGATTTGGTTGTGAAAGGTGTATATGTGATAAATACGCTCATGTTGCTGAAAACAAAAACAATTTGGGGTCACTTTGATGGTGTACAGTGAGGTGGGCAACATTGAACTCAGACTTCTGGGTGTATCCCAGGGACCCAGGCTGGGTGCTCTGGAACACTGGGATCCTGAATCCTGGATCTTCAGGACATGTTTCATAGGCTGTATCTAGAAAATCCACTGGGTGGGCTGGACTCTACCTGAGACACACTTATATCCTGAGGACTGGAAAGTACATGATGACTGAGGAAGCAGGCGCCAGCTGTACCAAGATGAGAGTTCTGTTGGTTGGCAGACAAATTCTAGTTACTTCAACATGCTATATGCTGTACTAAGTTATGTAGTGTCCCAGCAGTCATGTGATGAGCATTCTATTTTATTTTGTTGATGCTTGTTGATATTAGGGTATATCTCAGAGGTGCTATGCCAATGGAATTCACCTTTTTGAAGTTGTGTTATTATTGGCTTTTCTTTTTCGGGATAAATTAAACCAGGTTTATGAGCCTTTAGACACAGCAAATAGTAAAAATATTTACGGGGGGTGGGGTGGGGAGGGATTGGGGATATAAGGGAAAATGATGTCAAGTAGACCAGGAAGGAAAAGCATGTTTGGAGAATGATTTTGGAAGTAATCAGACAATTCTGCTTGACATGATTAAACTTTGGACTGGTGTGACATGTGCATTAACTCCCAATAATAGCAAATTTAAAACAAATAAAACACACAAAAAAAACTCCCATATATCCAGAAATGGTTTGGGGCTCACACTAAATCCTAGCTCCAACTTAAGAACAATTAGCTGTTACACCCTGGTCTTCACTATACTCACTCTCAGGAAGAGAACACAGAAGGTCTGGATACTACAGCAAAATGTGGTGAGGTGTTTAGAACCTAAATACTAAATTTTAGATGGTGCCCAACTATCAGATTAAATAGAATTTGGGGGTCCTAAAGGTTTGTCTCCAAATAAGCATCCATCTATGTGAAATGTCAACTACGTCCACATGGAAGAAAGACACCATCTCCAGTCACTGAAGGATTGGAATCAATAAAATCCAAAGTCAGGGGGATTAGTATCACAGCCTAAATGTGTGAATCAGCAGAAGATGATGGAAGACAGTGAGAACCCAAGATTCATGTGTAGGACTACTTATGCAATGAGCCTCTAGAGAACTCTCCCTATCTAAAACTGAGGGGTGGGAGGAAAGTGGTCACTAAACAGAGTGCTTGGGTGAGATGAGTATAGAAAATAATGGCAGAAATGTGACTTTGTGTTTGTCTGAGTAGACTGTAGAAACAAATTCATAGACATGCATATGCTATAAGAGGGGTTTTTATATAAAGCGTAATTGTACATTAAGAAAACATCCCAAAGCAGTCCAGACCAAGGCCATAAGTTCAATATTAGCCCATATGTCTGATAATAATCTATAAAGTCCTCTTCAGACTCATGAAACACATGCAATGATGCCAAATGCGGGACAATCACAAGTCAGTGGTAGAAAGTCCTCAGATTCAGTGGCTCATTGTAAGCATCTCAGTTCTGACACAGGTCTCTCTGTGACTTCTCTGGCTTCAGAGGTCTGATTGCATCAAGGTAGTTCCATGTGTCTTGTCAAGTGCAATGTCTTCCAGAGAAGTCAACAGAAAGGGGTAGGTGTCTCCTGCCTCCAAGAAAGAAGTGCCACATTTACCAGAATTCGCAAGAGAAGACAATGCCCACACAGAAAGTTCATTGGCTATGATCTGATTGACAGACTAGACTCCATCCCTTCACTAATAAACCTCTCAAATTGACACCAGATTGTGTAACTGCCACAGACAGACTTGAACCGTAAAAAATTTATCAGTAGATCCCTCCTATGATGCAGCTGGGCTGGATCTGGTTCCCAAAATTTTCTGAATTTTTGCTTTGTATTGTTTTAATTTTTGTAGGTTCATACAGGGGTATTTCTTAGAGGTATTATGTCATTGGAGGACACCCTCTTGAAGTTGTGGTATATGTTTTTCCATTTTTTGGAATAAGAAACCCAGGACTGATGAACCAATAGAAACCACAAGTAGAACAAGGTTTTGGAGGAGAGGGCTACAGTGGTGGTAGGGGGGTTAAAATGGAGACCATGTCAAAGAGTCCATGTAGAAAAAGAAAGTTTAGAAACTGATTGTGGTAGCAATTATACAATTTTGCTTGACATGATATATATATATATATATATATATAATCCCAATTAATAAAAAATAGTAATACAAGTAAACAACAAAAATTATTCCTTTGACTTATGGCAGTGGCATGGGGGCATGGCTGGAGTGTAATGGGGAGCTAACAATTATTGGTACAAGAGTGAAAGTGTTCTCAGATTGATTATGATGATGCTTGCACATTTTTTAATAATATCTCAACCATTGAAGTGCATAGTATATAAAGCATATGTCAAGGAAACTGCTTTTTCCTTTAAAAGTATAGCCCTGTAGAGCAATTGTGCATGCCCTCTAATCTCTTATTGTTCTTATTGGGAGCAGTCAAGTCAGTTCTATTTCATAGTGACTAAAGAATAGAATCAAACACTGCCCAGTCTTGCATCATCCTCACAATTGTTATAATGTTTGAGCCCCTTGCTGTAGTCAGTGTGCCAATCTATCTCATTAATGAGCTTCCTGTTTTTCACTGACCTTTCACTTTATCAAGTATAATATCCTTTTCCACAAGTCCAAAACATGAGCCGAAGTCTCCCCATCGTCTTTCTGGGGAGCATTCTGGTTGTACTCCTTCCAACAGAGATCTATTTGTTTTTCTGGTAGCTCACAATGCTTTCAATATTGTTCAACGGAACCTTAACTCAAATGCATCAAATCTTCAGCCTTCTTTACTAAATGCCCAATTCTTAAATACATATGAGGCAGTTAAAAGTCTCATGGCTTGAATCAGGCACGCCTTCGTTTTCAAGGTGACATTCTTGCTCTTTAACACTTTAAAGATTCTTATGCAGCAGATTTTCCAATGTAGTATCTCATTTGATTTCCATGAGCATGGACTGTGGATTCAAGCAAGATGAAACCTTTGACAGCCTCCATCTTTTCTCCATTTATCATGACGTTATCGACAGCCAAGTGTGATGATTTTGATTTTCTTTACGCAGAGTTACAGTCCGTACTGAAGGCTGCAGTTGTTGATCTTCATTAGCAAGTGCTTTAAGTTCTTCTCACTTTCATTAAGCAAAGATGTGTTATCTGCATATTGAGGGGTGTTGTAAGCCTGTCGCCCATCTCTCCTGTAGGCTTCCTAGAAGGGGGACTCCATGGCAACCCATTAGTTATTTGGTTTTGCTTTGTTTATTTTTTACGCAAGGAATCAAAGGAGTTCTGATGACATGACAGGTAAGAACTTAGCTCCTGCCTGCAAGAGAAAGGCCTAGCAACCTGCTCCCGTAAAGATGACAGCCAACACAATGCTGTGTGAAAGGCTTACTCTGTCACATGGAAGCGTTATGAAGCACAATAAGTTCAATGGCACCTAACAATAAGCAAACAAATAATCACCAGAAGTGCTGATGCGTGGAAATTCAATTTCCAGAAGATTATGATGAAGTTGTCATTGTGCGAATGTGGGTATGGCTGTGTGTACCTGTGTGTGCAGTCTCTTGATGTGTGTGTTTCTATATTTGCTTCTTTGAGTTGTGAATTTTCTATCTGTAAAATAGAAGAATTTGAGAAATTTATGAAATTTTAATCAGATTTCCAAATATGATCATAAAATGAAATTTGAACTTAGGAAAAACTCCAAAGTGGAAAAACCATTTAGGAAAAATTCACTGTCGTCATGACCCATAGTAACCCATATGAACTGATTCATAGTGACACTATAGGACAGAGAAGAAGTCCCCATGTGACTTTCTGAGACTGTAGCTCTTTATAGAAGTAGAAAACCCAGTTTTTTCCCCCCGTGGAGCTACTGGTGCTTTTAAACAGCTGATCTTGAAGTTAGCAGCATGTAACCACTATGTCATCAAGTCATCCAAAGTTAACAAAATTCCTACAAGAGTGATCAATGAACCAAATGACAATTCAAGAAAAGGTGGGGAGGGCTGAGCCCCGGTGGCGTAGTGGTTGTGCGCGGGACTGCGACCCACTGGGATGGAGGTTCAATTCCGGCTCCCAAGAGCAAAGGCTGGGCCTACTACTCCCACCACCTGAGGGCAGTGATGCCTAAAAAATAAAAAATTAAAAAAAAAAAAAGGTGGGGATAGGGAAGGCATGTATGTCTTGGAGAAAGTGATTGCATTTCTATTGGATAGAATATGTCCAGTACTATGTTTGCATGCTTTGCATCAAAGAGTAACTAAGGCAAGTGGAATAAATGATAAGTCAAGGAGCTTAACAAAAAATTTTAAAAAACATTTTGAAAAGATAAGTGAACTATTATAATGAAATATGCAAACACCAGAACTAGTAAACAAACAAAAGAACAGAGCTAGCATATTTTTTAAGGTGCATGCAGGTTTTTATTGGACTGTGCTAGCAATTCTAGATAGTTAAATATTTTCAAATAAAATGTATATCAATAGTATATGTTATATCAACATTTAGATTTTTTTTTATTTTTGCAATTCTTTTAATTAGTTCTTATTTACTACAAATCTGCTAGTAAATACTAATGTCTATCACTCTAAGTATATAAAGATTATTTTTTTAATCATTTTATTGGGGGCTCATACATCGTTTTTCACAATACGTAAATAAACGTACTGTGTCAAGCACCCTCACATGTCTACTTCTATTATCGTTCTCCAATCGTCCACCTTTTCCCTTAAGCCCCTCGTACCGGCTTTTCCATCCCTTCCCCTCCTCCCCTGCTTCCTTCTCCCCACCAACCCTCAATACTTTATACATTGTTATTGTTCTGTCATATTTTACACTGCCCGACCTCTCCCTCAATCCACTCCTTTGATGCCCGTCCTTCAAATAGGAGCTTATGTGTATATCCTTGCCGTTGGTTCCATCTCTCTACCCCACCTTCTCTCTGCCCTTCCAGCATCTCCAATCTAACCATTGGCCCAAAGGGGCTCATCCATCTTGGTTTCCCCATACCTCCAGCTCCCCTCTATACTAGTGCACCTTCTTCAGTCCATCTGGATTTATAAGATAGAGTTGGGACGATGATGATTGGGTGGGGGTGGGGGGAGGAAGGCTTCAGAAACTAGAGGGAACTTGACTGCATCATCACTGCCCAGCTGTACCTTGACTGGTCTGTCTCTTCCCTGTGACTCCCCTGTAAAGGGGTGACCAATTACCCACCAGTGGGCCTTAGGTTCCCACCCTGCACTCCCCCTCCTTTGTAATGATGTGATTCTTGTTCTTTGGTGCTCGATATCTGCTCCCTTTGGCCCCTCTTGATCATGCATGCTGGTGTGCTTCTTCCATGTGGGCTTGGCTGTTTCTGCGCTGAATGGCGACTCGATTATCTTCAAGTCTTTGAGACTCCAGGCATTCAATCATTTGGTAGCTGGGCACCATCGTTTCTTCTACTCTGTTTGCATCTATATCCATTTGTCTTCAGTGATATCGGGAGTCAATTGGTCCATTGACTTTGATTTTTGTTCTTTGATACCTGATTGTTTCAGCACCTCATTATCGCACAGGCAAGTGGTCTTTTTTTATGGTGGGTTTTGTTGCTTCTGAGCTAGATGGCCGTTTGTTTATGCTCAAGTCTTTAGGACCCTGGATGCTACATCGTTTGATAACTGGGCACCATCTGCTTTCTTTACCACCCTTGCTCATGCTCCTACATGTCCTCAATGTGTACCTTGGGGATGTGTGCACACAGTGATATATGTTTGTTTTGATCCCCCCCCCCCCATTTGATGTCTATTGCCTACACCTTTCACCACTTTCACCACCATGTGACTGCACTGGCTATTGTGCTTCTTCTGTGTGACTGTGGTCTCTTCTCAGGTAAATGGTCTATTGTTTATCTTCATGCTTTCAAGACACCAGATATATCCCTTGATGGCTGGGCACCATCAGCTTTCTTCACCACATTCGTTTGTGCATCCATTTTACTTTCGTGATCGTGTTGGGCCAGTGAGCCACGAGGAATGCCAAATTCATAAACCAAGTGTTCTTGCATTGAGGGAGCACCAGGGTGAGGGCCCAAGGTCCTCTTGCTACCCTAATATTTGGCCTATAGATATGTTTTTAAATTTATTCCCATCTTATAATAGATAGTTGTATCTATGTATGGACATACCTATGTTTAGACCTCTCTAAGTGCCCTTTGCCTTCTAGCTCTTTCCTCTATTTCCTTCCATCTCCCTCCTGTACCACCATCATGTTCCACCTTCATTGGCATTTCATTGTTTTCTCACAGATTCATTGTCCTTGCTTAATCCTGACCAGACCTCCCACACCCTCCTTTCCATCGATTCACAACCACTTGTTGCTCCCCCTCCCCATCCATGTGTTTGTCCCTACCCCCTTCTCCTCTCCTCTCTCGTGCCCCCAGGAATCGTTTGCCCTGTCCTTTCTGTGGTGCAGTGGGTCTCCAGAGGGATGTATTCCTCTGAGCATCATGTGTCCCCTTGGAGCTTGGACCAGCTCTCTTCCTCTTCCTCCCTCCTTGTCTTTGTCCCTGTGGGTGTGGGATGCTGGCTCCTCCCCCACCCTGTTCTCTGCCACGCCCACTACTAGGGATGGAGTCCATCTGACACTATAGCAGAGCTAGCATATTTGAAACTGAAAAAAAAAAACCTCAAGAAGAAGAAAGCAAATCTAGAGTTGCAACACTGAAAGATTCTATGGGCCAAATGCTAAATGATATGAGATGGGGGGGGGAGGGGGAACGTACAGAGTCACTGTACCAAAAACAAATGCTCAGTAATACACCATTTCAGGAGGTAGTACAAAACAATGGGACTGAAGGAAGAAATTAAAGCTACACCAAAAATATTAGTTAAAAACAAGAATTGGGGCTGAACCCCGGTGGCGTAGTGGTTGTGCGGGGGACTGCGGCCCACTGGGATGGAGGTTCGATTCCAGCTCCACGGAGCAAAGGCTGGGCCTCCTACTCCCACCACCTGAGGGCAGTGATGCCCCTCCCCCCCAAAAAAACAAGAATTCAAGAATTGAGGGGATACTAATTGAAATGATATTAAACTTATTAAGTGCTGGATGCTTTTATTTACTCATTTATGTCAGAGAGTTTGGAGGACGGCTATTTGGTCAACTGATTGGAAGAAATTCATATTTGTGTCAATTCAAAAGAAAAGTGACCCCACAGAAAGTTCAAATTATAGACTACTATCATTAATATCACATACAAGTAAAATTTTGCTGAAGATCATCCAACAGTGGTAATCGGAGTACATTGACAGGGTATTACCAGAGTTTCAGGCTGGATGCAAAAGAGGACATGGAACAAGCGAAATCATTGCCAACATCAGATGAATCTTGGCTGTAAGCAGAGAATAAAAAAAAAAAAGATGTTTACTTGTGTTTCATTGATTGAGCAAAGGTATTCAACTCTATAGACTATAACAAACTATGGATAAAGTTGGAAAGAATGAGAATCTCAAAACACTACATTGTACCCACGTGGAAAAATGCACAACGATCAAGAGGCAGTGATGCAAACAGAACAAAGAAATACTGTATGACTTTTTTTTTTTTTTGGCATCACTACTCTCCCGTGGTGGGAGTAGGAGGAAATACTGTATGACTTAACATCAGGAAAGGGGTGTTTCAGAGCTGTATCCTGTCTTCATTCTTATACAATCTGTATGCTGACCAAATAATCAGAGAAGTTGGATTATATGACGAAGAATGCAGTTTCAAGATGGGAGGAAAGTTTATTAAAAACCATGATATGCAGATAACACAATTTTGCTTGCTGAAATGGAGGAAATTTTGAAGCACTTGCTAATGAAGATCAAAGGTAAAGAAAAACAAATCCTCACACTGGACTAGAAAACAACATCATGATAAATGGAGAAATTATTGGGTTGTCAAGGACTTTGTCTTCTTGGATCCATAAGCGATGCCTATGGCAGCAGCACCTAAGAGAACAAAGGATGCATTGTATTGGGTAAATATGCTCTACAGCATCCCTTTAAAGTAGAGGAGCAGTGAAAAGAGGAAGTGAGATGCATTGATACAGCGGCTAAAGCAATAGGTTCTAAGTAGGATTGGGTATTGTTTTGTTCTCCTGTGCATGGAGTCACTGAGTCACTAACAACTCGTAGTCACATAACAACAATATATATTTCTAATTAGACACCTTTGACCTAGTTCCTGTCTAGCTCTTGGTGACCCAGGCCATGTGCCATAGAATACTGAGACTTTAGCCCAATGGTTCTCCACCTTCCTAAGGCCACAATCCTTTAAAATGATTCCTCATGTGTGGTGACTCCTCAGCCATAAAATTATACTTTTGCTACTTCATAACCATCATTTTGCTACTTCTATAAAGGGTCTATCAACTCCCAAAGGGTTCTTGACCCACAGTTTGAGAACTGCTGTTTTCAAGACATACAATATCCTTCATTGGCCACACTAGGAAGACTTGATGTGGAACCCCTATGAAGTGAACTGACTTAATCTCAACTCCCTTGGTTTTCAGGTTAAAATGTCCTCAGATGAGACAAAGCATTCCCAAGGTTATTGAATAGTGGCTATTGGACTTTGATTCAGATCTCTTACTTTGAGGGTGCCTAATGAACAGTATCTAATGATATTTCACAGGGATACATAAGGTGTTCAGTGGCTACATCTTTGGAATTTGGCAGTCAAGTCCTTCTTCAAAGTCTGTTCTTAGTCTGAAATTCTGTGGAAACCTTTTCACTCTGGGTGACCCACTGGCATTTGAAATTCCAGTGGCATGACTTCCAGCATCACAGCAACACACAAATCCCCACAGTATGAAAAGCTGGCAGATTTGAAAGCCCCTAACAATAACAACAACAATGAATGGTGACCTGAAAGTACTATATCATATATTTATTAGTTTAATGCCCATCTTGCTTTCTTATGACATATATCAATCTGGTAGGCATAGTTCTGCCTTGGGAATAAGTATTATTGAAAACTTTGCCCTACCACCAACCCCCAATGTGTCCATAGAGTCCAATCACTAAAGACTTTAATCTATACATGTTGACAATTCATATATTGTCGTCTGACATTTTATAATTTTATTTTCTCAACAATGTTTCAAATTCTATATAATTGGCTTAAATTAATGACACTA